>JAHIAM010000673.1:0-33634 GCA_021605205.1 Aegilops longissima
ATCATTCACTCTTGTGATCCTTCCTCCTTGGCGTAAGTTCGAAACTCACGCTTCTTCATGGCCATAGCTCCTGCTGAAACATGGGGGTCTGAAAACTTCTGGAAACTGATCCCGTGATAGTGTCTCGGGGTAAGTGGCTGTAAAATTCTCCACCATCTTTTGCGGGTCCTTCAAGCTGATGTGCAAACTTCACTCTTTCACCATCTGTGCATCCTGCGATGGTCAACTCCTTCATGTCTTGCGGAGCCAATCATACTGCCCAATCGGCTCGGTGCTCTTTGGAATACACGGCGGATTCGATCTAAGAAGCGAGTCAAGTGGTCGCGGTGGTGGTGGCGGTGGGTTGTTATTGTTGTTGTTGTTGTTGCCTGGTTACGCAATGTTTGAATCGGGTATTCTTCCGAATCGGTTGGGTGATCTCTGGCGGAAAAGCGAATCGAATTCGCGTCTCGGAGGCATCGATGGGTTTAGAAAAGGCGAAATTTAGAGTAGATTGAGGTCTAAGGAATCACTACCCAAATGCACATGAGCAAATGCACACAAAATCACTTCATTCAATCAAACAAAGAGCTTCAGCGATCTAACTATCGCAAAAGTGAGTGTACTATGATATTTACATGGAGGAATACTACTAATATGTGTAGGACTTCTACTAATTTGAACGGTGGAAGACTCCATGATGTCGCTCGACCGTCTTCAAAAGTCGGGTTCACTTGGATCCGAATCGGTTATCGTCGATGTTGATGTAGTCGCTTGGACAATCGACATCTGGTCTTCATTCTGGCGCCAACTTCTTCTTGAGTTCTTGATCTACGTACTTAAGATCGTTATTGTGTCTTGCTAGAGCTACGATCTCGTCCATGTAGTCCTTGTGTGTAGTCTTTAGTTCTCCTTCGAGTTCGTGATCCTTCCTTTGCATTACGCAACTCCAACATATCATTGCACATTTGGTTCTCTGGCGTCGAATGTGCTGATTTAACTCTTGGATGAAAGCTGCAATGGACCTATCCTTCTTGGTCTTGACTATGTCCCATTTGTCATCTCGTCCATAATCTGGTAGATAGTGTCCTTGAGGTCTTCTTGATAAACTTCTCCAATCGTCCCATGGTGATGTGATCTGCCATGCTCTTTCCGGACTCAAGTTGGTGCTGAAAACACTATCTATAGGCTTGGTGATTGGGCGAATGTCCTTCTGGAGCGTGAGCTTGAATCTTCGCGCTCCTCTTGAGGAGTGGCATTGAAAGTTCGGTGAAGCTGGTAGTCCAATGTTCGGTACTTGGTGACTTCCTTCAAGTGAAATCAAAGGTGTGCCTTCATCTGGTTGGGTGTACTTGATCTTGGCGTCCAGTCATCCTAAAGAGTAGAAAATATGAGGAGTTAGAAAATGGGAAGAGAGTAGTGATCTATGGCTTTAACTTAGTGGTGGTGTCCTCACGGTCGGCGTGTGCTCGATACCATTCTCTGTGGCGACCGGACCGAATGGATCAAGTCTCTGTGCTCGATGTCATCCTGGATCGATGTCTTGACACCACGAGTGCATCGAAGGATTTATAGCAGGTAGCAATCACACACTTATTACATCGTTGTCCACAAAGAACTTATTACAATAATATGGCAAGGCCATCTAATAATAACAATGGAAGGCTTGGAAGATAAGTGGAGTCCATCAACTCCGCCGGCATCACTTGAGTATAGAACCACGACCTAACACCTTACTAAATAAATGCGAAAAGTTTACAACGTGAAAGTTGCAGCCAAGCAATTGACACATGGAATATCTTGGCAATGTAACACATAGAGTAATGAAAGAATAATAATATACTACATGCATATATGGCTGGTGGTAAGGCTCTCTGATTTATTTTTTTGCATAAAGCTAGTTTTCCCTACAACAAAGGAATAATTTTATTTAACTATCATGGTGGTTGTTAAACATTGAGAATGGTTGACAGCATCCCCAATCCCAATTAAAAGTACTCATCAAATCCCAATAACTTTTATTAGAGAGTAACGTGTTGAGATTCACATGATATTCAATTACAGATACTCAAGCGTCCATAACCGGGACACGGCTAATCATGATTAGTTTATACACTCTGCGGAGGTTTAGCACTTTTCCCCACAAGACTCGATCGCCTCCGTTTGGTTCTCACTTTTCATGGTGTTTGAGGGCGGATGGCCGAGACATAGTCTTCGAAGCGCTAGCACCTTACATGTGGGTGGGCAGTACCAACCTACATCCCCTACATCAGCTAGCCTACCGTAAGAGTTACGCACACAATCAACTCGCGAGAGCCCATAATTGGCTTGTGGCTGCACATGGAAGTTTCAGGTTTGAATAATCTTATGATCCCTTAGAGCACAGGTGGCGGTCCAGAAGAAATACTGAGCAAGTCTGATAGAAACCGGGTGCCTCAATCCACCCAGATGTGTGTTTAGAGTTTGCCACCTTAAATAAACCATTAATTAACAATCTCACATCATCATGGATATTCACTCACCCAATCCACGTCTACTAGCATAGCATGGCATAATAAGCAAACATAGAAGTAACTCCCATGGTTTCACAAGTAAAAGCAGGTAATAGGTACTACCTCAATCTACTTCCCACCCACAATTTAATTAGATCCTAACCATGCAAGTGTTTGAGGTTTGATCTAATGCAATAAAAGCTGAGTAGTAGAAAAGGTATGATCAAGTGTTACTTGCCTTGCTGATGATCCATGAGACCTAGAATTGAAGTAACAAGCGGCGCTCACGGGTGATCTAGCAGCAGACAAACAACAAGCATACAATAAGTACTCATCTAATGCAGGGGAAATCTTCGAATAAAAGATCTAACGAGATAGTTCAACTTAAGAACCCTGGTTGCAAAAGAATCGAATCAAATAAAGCATCGAAAGTCGAAACTGAGAGAAACGACTTCGGTTTAGCAATCTGAAACTAGGTCAAAATTTCACAGTAGCAAAACTACGTAGTAAGTAGGAGTGTCGCAGAACGGCGGTTTAAATGCTTGAAACTCGCTAGCTTGATCACCTGATTCCGATAAGCGAAGCGAGAAAATAAGCAGATTTGAAAATCGGATCGAGAATCGAATCGGAAAAAATAGCGGTTAAATCCGATTAAAGAAAAGCACGAGCGGATTAAATAGCAGACGTTAGTTAACAGAACTAATCCAGAACACATTCATTGAAGCGAGCAGTTCGGTGAGCGTTCATTAAATAAGAAAACCAAAAAATAAAAACCATCTAGGGTTTTTAAAAAAACCGAACATCTTCAAAAAAACCGGATCGGGTTTCTAAAAAAAACGGATCAGAGGTTCTGTGTGGCGGCTACCTCAGTGAGCCTCCGTGAATCGAGTCAGTCGGGAGGTCGGCCAGAGGGCCGGCCGAGGCCAGGCTCGAGCGAGCTCCGGCCAGCCAGAACAGGAGACTGTGGCGGCTCAGGTGGAGAGGCGGTGGCCAGGGAGAAAGAGTGGGTATAAAGGAGGGTTCACGCCTTGGGGAAGAAGCAAAGGGGAATGGCCCAGCGTATCCGGAAACGATCCTGCGTGAGGAGGAGGAAGGCTCTGTGGGCATGAATCCTTGAATTTGGCTGGGCAGGCGGTGGTAAACCCAATGGCGGCGATTTTTTTAAAACAAAAACTAAGCAATTTAAAATAAAACCAAGCGAACTCCAATTTAATAAAATTAATTTTCCCGACTCCTAAAAATGAGTCGAACAAAATGAACTTTAAGCAGGCAATATGCATATTTTTAAAATGCTCATTTTGCCTAAAGCAAATAAATCCTCAAAACCAAATTTTTGATTTATTTATAATATCTTCATTTTTCCTAAATGTTGGGAAAGTCATATTATTCCTCTCATTTAACTTTTTATATCGGAAAAACTTTTGAAGATAAATAAATAAATCCAAATGATCCCATTTTCAAAATTTGAGAAATCCCAAATATATGAAAATAATGAAACTTCCAACTCTCTCCGGGGTCCTTGAGTTGCGTGAAATTTTCTAGGATCGGAAAATGCCGAAAAATATAGTATGCATGATGACCTAATGTATAACATTCCAAATTGAAAATTTGGGATGTTACATCTATACATCCATGACAAATTTATAGCGAGAATCAAGATAGTCATACATGTGTTGTCGTAGAAGTGTTCCATGACATTGCCAAAATTATCATCACGGAAGTGTCCACTTCCATGCCGATAAATCACGCGTCACATAAATGCTTTACGTCAAGGGTGACCGACGTATGGCATCCACCATAAAAGAGCGCCGTTAAGCTATCGGGTCGGATTTGGATAGATAACCTTTTATTGACCACGACCAATGCCGATTTTCCGCGTGTAAAATTCTCATTGGTGGCGGATCTGGGCAAGGGTGTCACTCATCCAGCGGTCGAGAATGGGCCTATGATATGTTGACACGTGGACCCGACCAAAAGTGGCCCTAAAGTTTAAATGGGCGGCCCAACGAAGGCCCATAAGATTTAGCGGACCATAATGGGCCGACCGAGCTAAAACCCACAAATTTTAGCGGACCATAATGGGCCGACCAACTAAAAACCCTGCGATTTTGTAGACCATAATGGGCGGCCCAGCTAAAACCCCACAAGATTTTGCGGACCACAATGGGCGGCCGAGCTAAAGCCCACAAGATTCGAGACCATAATGGTCGTCATTGACTAAAACCCAACATTCTCTGTCCAATCGACCCGTCAGCAGCCTGTCTAAACTTGTCATCTTACGCGGCCCATGGTCGCCACGGCCCATTAATAGTCAGCTAAGTAATTGGGCGAATTACGGCCCGGTGTATTTCCGGCTTTGATAAAGGTCCGGCTTCATTTAGGCCATTCTGAGGGCCATCAAAAATGGCGATAATCTAGCCCGACCGAAGTTACGACACATTAAAGGCCGTGTATTAGGTAAAGCGCATTTCACGACCCGTCCAAGAATTTGACCTATCAAAGATCGCATTGTAAATGGGCCACCATTTTGACACCTGCTAAGTCGATGGGTTATTTGGCACAATGGGCCCAATTCTCACTTCGGTCTATTAAAGGCCCATGTTTTTATGGGCTCGAGATATTTACACGTAAGCGACCTATTTTCTTGAGGGCCCAAATTATGTTTAGGCACATTAAAGGCCCACTATGGGCACAAGCCTACAGAAAAATATGAAAGCTTATGCTGATTTAGGCCCGAGATATTTTTAGTGGGCTACATGCCAATTCGGCCCGTAATCATTTTAGCCCAATTGGAATGGGCCCGGACGAATGTTGGCATGTTGGGCTCCTCGAAGCTTTCGGCCGAATACATTACTAAGATAAACCTACACTATACAAAAATAGCGTCGTAATTCACTGCGACAGGCGCATCATAAATGTTGTATCACAACAAAATAAATTCCAACCATACAACAAAAGGCCTGTTGGCATAAAGTTTACAGATCCTTCGGATAAAAGCACCATCGGATGTATAGAAGCACAGATCATTTGACACGAGTGCTAATGTTTGAGTATGTAGAATCGATGGAGCAGCACGATCTCCACCTTTTTCCGCCATTGCTCTTGAACAATGAAGCGAATGTCACGATAGTCGGTTTCAAAACCATTCATATCTTGACGACATTTCTCAACCACTATTCTTGTTTCGAAACAACATCCATTAGGGATTGGACTTGTATGCGGAACACAGGATATATCACTCTATCTAGCGGGAAGATTTTGTTCGATGGCGATTTGGGCGAGGTTACCTTGACAACCAACCCGAATTACGCAGGAAGGTGCTTTTTGCACTATTAGTGGAGAGATCTTGACCCTTTGCAGCAGAGGTGACATTGTGCCTGTAGTAGCCTCGTCACCTTGGTGGTTGTGGCTATTCAATCATTTGTTCCATAGCTTCACGAAAGTTTGAACTTGTAGATTAGTGTACCGGATAAGTTACTAATGAGACAAAAACAAGCAAAGTAGGTTAAGCGTTTATACATAACTTATTTTGGTGAACTCTTGTAATACATTAGCATGTATTGTAGTGCCAACTACATAATAAAATCACTTTGGAACATATGTCCATGTAGCATGCCTCTTTGTATTGTCTATTTCCTCACATTCGTTGACATCTAAGGATAAAGAGACATGGTTTAAAGTAGGATGAACATAGTATGACATCATTCATATCATGGGCAAACAGATATAAAACAAACATGCTATTTTATCATTGTGCGCACATGAACATAACAACTAGATTACAGATCAAGACCAAAGAATATCCTTCATCTCTTTTAAACCATGTAAGGTGAAATGATCGTTAAGACAAGCTGTGAATAAAAAGTGAGCGAGTGGCGGCATTGGCTGCAAACCAAGTAGTTAAATGAACCATCACAATACCAATCATTTCAAAGCGGGGAGGAGTAAGGACTTACAATGGCTTGGACGGGTGTGCTCATGCCCTTCATCTTCTTTGGTGTGGCAATCCTTGAAGATTTACCTTGCATTGATTCGAAGTTCTTTTTGGTCCATGGGGTTTCCTCTATTTGGAACAAGTCAATATAGATACGATAATATGGCACAAAAAAAGAAGGAAGTAGCAGCTATTTACAAGAGCCTCGCGATTGTGCAATATAGCTACGAGATCTTGTTGTCTGTTGGAATTTCACTTTAGAATGGTTGGTTTTGTTCTTCAAGCAGTTAGCCTAGAAGAAGATACACTTGTAAGGCACATACATAAATACAAGTTCAATATGTGGTCGATCAAATACATATAGCCTACGATACTTTGGATCGGACCCGGTGTTTAACGAGGCTGTCCAATCTTCATCGTAATATATTCCCTTTGGAGATGTTTGGCGATTTCATTGTTAGCCTTGCCTTCAAAGTGAGATTTTCTAAGGTGGTACCAATCTTGTCATGAGCGGTGAAAACATGAGTGCATGCTTGTCTAGTTGCATCATCTTTGGATCAACGAACCTCATATGTTGAAAAAGAATGTGAGTCTTATTAGGAGGAAGCTAGAAAGTATGGGACGAGCAAGACAATATTACTAATTGCGATGAATAACATTACTTACGGATAAATGGTCAAGGAAGGTGTTAAAGCTGGGTATTGTCTTTCTCATTCTGTATCTTGGATCCACATTGGGAGGATACATGCATGACACCTAATGGCAACGGCTGCCTCGATACTAACTTGGTGACTCTGTAACATCCGTGGCCTTTTTAAACCTGCCTCAAAATGGATCTCCATTCTTCCTCCTTTAGATTTTGTTAATCTGTCAAGCATTATCCACGATGTACATTTCGCTTGCGCCGTGGTGCTAGTTCAACAACGAATATGGAAAGTGTTAGTGTACATCAAGCTGTGAGAGTACATATAAAGGAGCATGCAAGCTGCAACTTGACTCGGTCGGTACCGTCTTGGTGTTGATGCTCATGAGGTTCATCTGATCTTGCCAAGTCTGTTGTGTCGTGATGCTTGAAGTAGTGTTAGGTGTGAAGGCAGCTTGCAGTAAGCTGGCAGTTCGGGCAAATGAGCAGTAGCGGATTGAGATGCTGGTATAGTTGAATCGGATCTTTGCGGTGGTGGAATTTGAAATGCAGTTGAAGAATAAATCCTCTTGAACTCATTGATGCATAATCTGAGACAAGCAATACTTTGATGTAAACAACCGTATGAGGATGGAATATGTAATAAAAACAGGACGGCATGACATATTCCACACTCACGATGTGCAAACTAAGCGGAAGGATTTTCAAGAAAATAGAAGTAATGCAAGCTAGACACCATATGAAAGATGCAACCAATATTACTCTTGCCAAGTTAAAAGTGTCTTGTCATAAGTGGCAATTCGAAAATTAGAAGTAGTACAACGTAGAAATCAATGCAGATGCAACCACTATCAAAGCTGCCATGTTAAAAGCGTCCAATCATGAGTGGTGATGCGGGATACACAACAGAGTACTTTGATGTAAGAACATGGTATGATAGATAGATGTAGTGTATTCTAGACACGAGAAAGCCATGTCATATGCACATGTATAGCGTATAAACTCAGCAGGTGCAATTTAATCAAAATAGAAGAAATACAGGCTAGACAACATATGCAACATGAAACCAATTATCACCTTTGTCAACTTAGAGCAAGCACCTGCGATGGTGGTCTGACAGATGAACTCATCATGTAGACTTGGGACTTCAACTTCATTAGCGATAGCGATGTGGCAAATCTAGAGAGTCTCTATTTGCGTCGGTCGGAGGACCACCAACATCCCTAACACTCTTTTCCTTCCTATTTTCGATATTGCCTTATGAAGTCAAAACCACAAGAAGATGAATAAAATTAGCTCTTTGCATAACTGGTTGATGCATGATCTGAACAAACACTACTTTGATGTAAGGCAAGCGAGATAGGAGGATGGAATATATAAAAAAAGACAGCGTTTCATATTCACACGTCACGATAGGAGGATGGAATATGTATGAAAAAAGCGATGGCGGAAGGCATTTCAACAAAATTAGAAGAAATGAAAGCTAGGCACCATATGAACATGCAACCAATATCACTCTATCGGGTAAAAAGTGTCTGTCGTCGTAAGTGCCATTTCAAGAAATTAGAAGCGATACAAGCAGAAGACAATGCAAGATGCAACCTACATCACAGGTCCCAAGTTAAATGTGTCTTATGGGTAAGTGATCATTGCAGGGTATAAGTTGTAAGCTACATAAATGCAATTCAACATAATCAGAAGCAATACAAACTAGACATCATACGGAAAGCATAACCACGTATAACTGTTTCAATTAAGAGCAAGCACACTGATGGTGGAGTAGGGAGATGTGCTCATCATGTACCGTATGTTCTAGAAAGCAGGAACACGGTCATATTCACAGGCATTATGTGTAAAATAAGCGAGATGCAATTCAAGTTAGAAGCAATACAAGCTAGACATCATCATGACATGCAACCACATATAATAGTGTCAAGTTAGAGCAAGCACCTGTGATGGTGGAGTAGGGAGATGTGCTCATCATCTACAGCTCGTTGGTATCCGACCTTGTGTTGTCTTGCAAATCTTGTTGGGAGGATGGCGGATTAGAATCTGTAGAGACCCCCTGTTTGAGTTGCTCAAGAAGGACCACCATCATCCTTTGCCGGACTAATTTCCTTCATTGTAATGATTTTGCATTGTGAAGTCAAACCAATAAGAAAAAGGAATAAAATTAGCTCTTAAAAACTCATTCATGCATAATCTTGTGAACACTACTCGGATGAAAGGCAAACACATGATGCAGGATGGAATATGTATGAAAAGCAGGATGGTGTGACATATTCACACCTATGATGTAATAACTAGCAGAGAAGACATTTCAACAAATTAGAAGCTTTACAAGCTAGATACCATATAAAGAAAGATGCAACCAATATCACTCATGAAATTAAAAGCGTATGGCGTTTCAACAAATTAGAAGCGATTACATGCTATAAATCATATGCAATACCAGCCAATATCACGGTGGCGACTTAAAGGTGCCTTATCATAAGATATAGTATGTACCAAAAACAGGAAAGTGTGTCATATTCACATGTATCATGTGTAAGCTAAGCATATCTGATTTACACTAATTAGAGAACAATCTGAGCTAGACACAATATGCAACATGCAACCAGATATCACAATGCCAAGTTAGAGCAAGCACCTTGGATGGTGGAGTAGGGGCGGAGACTTGGACCTTGTAATGCACTATCTGGTACAAGGAGAATCGTCTGGATGCTCCATTTACTTTTCTTGCGAGAGGACCACCATCATCGCCTTCCTTACTCTTTTCCTTCCTCTTTCTTGATTTTGCCTTATCAAGTCAAACCCACAAGAAAAAGGAATAAAATTTGCTCTTCAAAACTCATTGATGCATAATCTTGTGAACACTACTTTCATGTAAAGGCAGCCGCATGATGGGAGGATGGAATATGTATGAAAAAGCAGGGATGGCGTGACATATTGACATGTATGATGTATAAAGTGTAAACTAAGCACAAGGTGCTTGAACTTATAGAATCGATGCAAGCTACAAACCATATGAAAGATGAAACCAGATATCACTCTGCCAAATTAAAGGGTGCCCTAACAAATGTATTTGACCAAATTAGAAGCAATACATGCAAGAGGCTAGAAATAATATGCAATATACAGCGAATAAAGGTGACTCATCGTAAGTGATTGATCAGGATACGAGAAGAGAGAGTAGTTTCATGTAAGAACAAGGTTAACACATAGATGTAGTGTGTACCAAAATAGGAAGGCATGTCATATTCACGGTATAGTGTGTAAACTAAGCAGATGCAATTTACCTAATTAGAAGCATTACAAGCTAGACACCGTATGCAACATGCAACCACATATCACCTTTGTAAAGTTAGAGCAAGCACATTGTGATGGTGGTGTGGGGAAATCTTGGTCTTGAGTACAATGCTCGTTCAATATCTTCATTTAGGCTTTTGTTTCTTGAGAATCATGTGGAAGGATGAAATTGCATTCTTCATAAGAGTATTGCGTCTCATATTAACCAGCAGCGCGTGTTGTCTCATCATAAGCGATAGGCCTTGGGATACACAAACAGTGGTTTGATGTAAGAACATGGTGTGATAGGCGAGATGTAGTATGTACCAAAAACAGGAAGGCGTGTCATATTCACATGTATAATGTGTAAGCTAAGGAGATGCAATTTAACAAATTAGGAGCATTGATGAGGATACACAAGAAAAGTAGTTTGATGTAAGAACATGGTTAATAGAAAGGCGTAGTATGTACAGAAAATAGGAAGGCATGTCATATTCACATGTATAATGTGTTAACTAAGCGAGATGCAATTTACCCTAATTAGAAGCATTACAAGGTTGACACCATATGCAACATGCAACCACATATCACCTTTGCCAAGTAAGAGCAAGCACTGTGATGGTGTGTGGGGAATGCGGTGATCAACTAGAGAACTCGTTGACTATCTTCATTTAGCCTTGCTGTTTCTTGAGAATCATGTGGGAGGATGACCTTGCACTCTTTAAGCAGTATGGGGTCTCCACAGTAACCCACCGGTGTTGTCTCATCATAAGTGATTGACGAGGGATACAAAAGAGCATTAGTTTGATGTCACGAACATGGTTAATAGACATATGTAGTATGTATGAAAATAGGAAGGCATGTCATTATCAAAGGTATAATGTGTAGCAATAAGCGGATGCAATTTAACCAAATTGGAAGCAATACAAGCTAGACACCATATGCAACATGCAACCACATTTGACATTGTGAAGTTAAAGCAAGCACTTGGGATGGTTGTGTGTGGCAATTGAGATCATCAAGCTGCGAGCTTCGTTCTTTATCTCCAAGCTAGCGACCTTTGCACCCGTTAAAGCGCTGGGCAGCTTAGTGCTTATCTTGAATTACACTTGGCGACTTACATCTTTTCTTTTGCATTCATCAACCTTTGCGTCAAAGTCTGAAATACCCATGCATAAAAAACAATAGTGTGAGTATGGGTGAAGTGTGTGCACAATTAGTGCAGTGTAAAAGGTAGCGGATATGCAGGTCGGTGAGCAATAAATGGCGGAGACATATGATAGCTCTACAACATGCATGGCACACTAAATTACTACAGGATTCTATGAAAATAACGGTCATTTGAAAGCAAATAGAATCAGTCCATTTTTTCTGCACCGTCAGATGTACAAAAAACGGCGGATCACCTTCATCTACCTCCAGCCGATCGGTGTTGATGATCTTCCTCGAAAGCGCCCGGCGACCACCGGCCAGTGTTCCTCCCACACTGCGCCCTCCCTCGACCTCACTTGCACCTCCGTGCTTGCACCGCCCGGCCGTCCATTCAAGCCCGCCGACCTCCGGATCGAGCGCAAGCAGCCTCCTGCACCCACATCCCGCTTCCCAGGGGAGCAGGCGGACTAGGTGCTCCAGCAGCGCCTCGGTGGTCTTTGCTTCTTTAATTAGCGGTTCGTGGCCCTGAATTGAAATCGGGTAGACTCTTGACCTCTAGCAAAGGTGAAATAGTAAAGGAGAAACCTTGTGCATTTAGTATCACGAAGAAGATGCGATATAAGCGCTCAACTAGTTTCTTTCGTGGGATGAATACGGTGTGGCGGAGGCGTAAGATTTACAAGAATAAGGGAAGAGGTACCTCTTTACTGCTGGCGATGATGTGTCCTCCTACATTTTTCCGATGATCTTCTTGTTGTTGGCGCAGAAGTTGTGGAGACAGTGCAGCCTTGGATGAACCAATGGCCAAGTTGTTGAGTGTGGTGCGGTGGCCGTGCGGCCGGCGGGGAAGCAGAATCCGGCGGACAGCAGCGTGGCGGGAACAACTCTGGTGCGGTGGGCGGTTGCGGCAGTGGAGCCGCGGTGATGGCCTTGAGCGGCGTGGTCGGAGTGGTTACGAATGCAGCGCGCGTCGGCGTCGGCGTCGTGGGCAGCTCTGCCTCGGCTTCAGCTGCTAAGTCACAGGCGTTGCGGTTGCGTTGGGCGACAACGTAGAGGTACCGGCTCGGCGTGATGGAGGAGGCGGCGGTGGATTGGCTGCTATGGGGTGGAGGGCGGAGGAGGCTGGGGTTTGGCGGCTAGTGGAAGGCGTTTTGGCGCCCATGGAGTATGAATGGGGAAGCGGAGGAGGCGGGAACTAAGGGGAACAATGTTTGGTTTTAGGCAGCTTTTTGAAATTTGGGAAAGTTACAAACTTTCCCCCATCTAAATTCACACATATTGCGGGTTGGGGTAGGACAGTCATGTCGGTGTCCCAAATGTGGGCGGGATAGATTTGACCGGCGCATGGGTAAGGCGCCCACGGCGTATGAATGCTTCTCTGGCGTCTTGGTGAAGTTACAAACCTACGGTTTATACCTTTGGACATCGGGCGATAGGCTACGGGCAGTCGGGACGTAATTTCCTACCACCAAAACATTAATCTCATGGCGGTTTGGGTGACGAGAGGCCTATTTGGCGCCGTTCAATATTTGGGAAGCGAAGCATTAGCGTTTTGGTTCTCTTGAATTGAACTTTCAGAGTTTGTCAAACTTCACAAATCTTTACTCTTGAAAATCCTAAAGCTACGATTATTTTGGAATGGAGGAGTGCGTTTGAATATACATTGTACACAGTATATATTAAAAATATGCAACTTACCTCAGTTCATGCATGGTTCCAGATATAATCTCCTTGGTTGCAAAAAAAGTTAGATATGCGTATGAATATATATAGCATGTTCAAACTCACAACAAAGATTGATGCCCCCTTTTACATCTGATTTACAAATTCCATTATCTCGGGTTCAAATAGATTAATGCACTTCCTATGAATTCGAATCTTCGAAACCCCCTTTATGTTGAATTAGACATGTATTCTATTTAAGTAGCTAGCAATTTGGAATGTATCCATGCAAGTGACAAGCGTATAAAGTGCTTCACACTAACAACATGTAGTGCACTAATTAATGTTTATATATGAATTGCAAAAGCATCCATTGCTGTATTTCAAACCGCTCTCACTCTATGGATCGATAATATGAAATAAACACATGCACATGCTAGAATTCAATTGCAGTTGAAGAAAAGAGCCTACTCACATGCTTTGTATATTAGTGATAGGGGTGTGTACAAAGTACACATGAATACCGAGCATTGTGCGTGTGTATACTATCGAAGAACTAGCCCCCAAGCTTGTATAACATACTAAGGGCCTAGGGTTACAAATCATATATAGTTGGCTTATCACCGGTGGGGATAGAGTCCTCCAGCGACTCTGGTAACTTCGTTGTATGCATTTGAGTCCTCCACATGGGTCTTAGTATATACGTCTCGGTCCAACCTATATGTGGCCAGAGATGGAACCGACCCATGAGTCTTCATGTTGACCCACCACAACTAGAAATGATGTTCCACCACACACACGCAATCAGCCACTAAGAAAATAAGCATATACAATAGTAGCGGTATCTAGCTCACGATCGTCTCCATATTTTGTTGATGACAACGGCGGACTTTGCATTTGATGCATGCTCCGTATTTTGTTAGCGACACTTACGGTCATTGTATTTGAAGCAGCGATATTGTCACTAGACTTGAGAATAAGCTCATCACGGTCACACATACATTTTGTCGTGCTAACCAACATGTAGTTGGATGGTTAGAAGGCGATGGTTTCTCGAGCCCACCAAGGTTAAAATCCACGGTGCTCGCATTCATCTTGTGTTAATTTCAGTATTTTCCGCGATATGTCGTTCGGTGGGAGGAGGCGTTCCACTTTCGACTCTGAGGCACCTATGGTGACTTCGTAAAATCTCAAGATCATATATGCTGGCCCCTCTCGAAGGTGCTCATAGGGGTAGGGTTCGTGTAGTAATGCGCTTATAGCGGTGAGTACTTGCTGGCGTATATATGAGCCCTTGCGTCTATCTGTGTTAAACAAATACATATCATGATTATCACGGTCCTTTGGCTCACCCATTACAACTCCGTATTTTGTTGATGACACAATCAATTGACCGGTCAAAGCGTTCCACCGGCGCAACTAGTGTTGCACCATCCGGAGACGCGTAATGCTAGTAGAACCCACACATCGGCAGCATATATGAAAGAAAGAAATGGTAGTTTGAGTGCATCTTTGTGTTAATAAAATAGGAGTACATTTAGGGTGATCATCTGGTCAGCGGCTCACCATACAGCTCCATAATTTGTTGATAACACGATCAATTGACCGGTCAAGCGGTCCACATTCAACAGCGCACATTACCATAGGGCCCACCCGTCGGCGCATATATGAAGGACGAAATGGTAATAAATTAGTGGTCGTTGGGTATTGAAGTCGTGAGACCTCTGGTTGCGATCACCGGCGGTTGAGGCGTTCATTGGGCGGTGGGGTGGGGATCCGGAGAATTCAATTGGTTTGAGGAGGTATGCGGCCATTGAGCGGCTAGAGGATGGCGGTGCAGCGGACCCGGATGGGGAAGTGGTTTGGGGGAGGGCGGCGGCGGCGGAATTTGGCGGTTTGGCGGTGGTGGCTGGCGGCTCGAGGGTGGAGTTTGATGATAAGCTGGAGGCCCTTGATTTGGTATCGGCGGCTGGAAAATCTAATGACGAGAGATGAAAAAGTTAGTAGGTGGCGTGTAGCCTCACCGCGCACATACACATGTGCAGACGCCAAGACCGCATACGCATGTAGGCGTGCAACAGCTGCTGCGTACACCGCATACGCATCTTTGGCGTGCAACACTGCTACATACACATGCACTCACGAACACGCGCGCGTCGCACCCATGCATGCAACCTTTGAAATGTACCCTTACACGCGCGCAACTTTTCGCCGCTGCATGCACAGCACTGCCTAGGCCAGAACAGCGCTCAACCTATCGTGCATGCACCCTTTATTAGGACATGGATTATTACGGCTATTAATCAATCTTATACGTGATAAGCGAGAACATTGATGTTTGCAGCGGTCTTTATGAATCTGGCGTGTCGAGCGGGCTATCACCCTAGTAGGCTTATCTACATTAAAAAGATGGCGTCACACTCAATGAACAATCATCGGTTTATGAAATGCCGCTTGACCGCCCAGGCCCACAAAGGTTCCTCTGCTTGCGCTGCTGCGTTGGGTCAGCGACATGCAGGCCATGCACCCAAAACCCACCGTCGGTGGAAGAAGCGGCGCGGTGTCCTAGGTCGAGTCAAAGCGCACTAAAGCGGCAGGCCATGGCTGAACACGCCTCGTGCCGCATTCAAGCGCCTCCATGAAACCCGCCCGTGTGGAAGCCGAGGAACCCTCTGGACACACGTCCGTTCATGGCCGGGCTGGCGTTAAGCATAGCAGGCTGAGCTCCTCCCATCCGCCGTCTATTTAATCTCCTATTTAAGCGAGAATGGCGGCCAAAGAATCGCACCCTCCCGCTCCCTATCTACTCCACCATTTTGTCCACTCTTACAATGGCTTCACGAAGAGTAGTTATTCCGCATCCAAGCCGGCTGGATCACGAGCTATGCAGCTCGCCGATCCACCTCCCTCCCTCACCCCGCAGAGCGATTTGCCGCCCCAAGCGGCGCAGTTCAACAACTTCGGCGCTCGAGCCAGCTCAACTAGGAGTGGCGCCGCAGGCGTCGTTGCTGCCGTCCACGCCGCCGCCTCGTGCGCGTCTCCGTTTACGTGGCGAGAACTCCCATGCCATGCAGCCGCGCCATACAAGCAGCGGCGAAGCGGGTGCGCGAGGTAACGTGTCGTAACCAGCGCCTCGCGTCCGCCGCCATCGTTGAGATAAGTAGAACACGAGCCGCCGCCTCTTGGGTCCCATAAAGCCACCCCGGAGGCAGCGCCCGGCGTACAGCAGTGTCTTGCGGATCCTTTTATTGCGAGACCTTCGTCGACCTCGCATGGGCTCCACGAAGAGAATGTTAAGATGAACTTCGAGCGGTGCGGCCATGGCGTAATAGTTGCCAATATTTTGGCTATCCGGGCAAGATCCAAACAGCCCCTCCCAACAGATTCAAATCCCTCATTCACCGTGGAATTTTGCCATGTGTGTTCATGGACTAACAAGATGCCCATGCATTGCGGAACATCAAGATGCATTTTGTACAAACTCCTGCATTCATGCAAGGGATAATTAATGTCCTCCTTTGCTAGTTCCACGAGGCAAACACCATTAATATTGCATCGATTAGTGTTAGTGGCCTTGTATATCGCAAATTGTAATTTTTTATAGTGGCGGGAGAAAGATGAGAGATAAAGTGAGGAGGTGGGCGTGGTGGTGGTTGGTGGTCGGAACTGAGGCGAGGCATGGGGATGGGCGGCGCATTATGTCTAGGTTTGTATCTCTCTCACATGCCCCGTAGGTGGGGGCGTGCCTGAAGAGAAAGGTGCCGCATGGCGCGCACGTACTCCATCTCTTTCCCAACCACACCGCAGCGGGTACAGTGGAGCTCATTTCTGTCTGAAAAAGGCAGCCCACATGGTAATTTGTACGTGTCTTGGTTGTCCACTTGGTGGAGGAGGATCGTCTACCACGGGTGAACAAACAAATTGCGACTTGGCGTTATGTTAAATTAAAAAGAGGCAAACCATGTGGGGCCTACCTTAGAGGCAAGGCTCTATACACGGAGTACTTTTGATGTGTCCGTCAACTTTCATGAGCGAGGACAAGCTTTCTTAATCGCCATCTCCCCGCATGCAGCGCGGTGGCTCGAGGATGATAACGTGAAGCTTGCTTTTCGCCTTCGCCCGCTCCCTTGCCCCAGTCACGGTGGTTTCGCATGAAGGAGAAAATTTTACTACTCCCTCCGTTTACTCCTCGTCCCTACTAGTGCACGTACTTTGGTTAGTACTCCCTCCATTTACATATACAAGGCCACTATAAAAAATACATTTTGCATCTATACAAGGCCACAAATAATGTCGAGACAAAGTTACTACTCCCTCCTTTCCAATTTATGGCTCAATTTCAAAATCTCTCCAACCAAGGTAGGCGGTGAGTGGTCAAATAAATTTAGTAGTTTGCACAAGTAATTAATGCGCTAGTTTTCTCAAGAAGTTATGTTTACCGAGGCATTAATTAGAACGAATGCATGAATGACCACTAAATTTCCATGAACTTGTACATGCATTTGTTAGTTTCCTCTTGACCTTTGCTTGCGTCGGGTGATCTAGCGCACCTCGAAATCCAACATGTAATGGTACTACTACTAGTATAGTAGGCTGAGACTTATCAAGCAGGAAAGCGAATGTTTTAGATGAGCCCTATAAACCCTAGTGAGTGCGTACTCCGTAAAACAGATTTTTCCAAAACTAAGTACGCTCCCTTTCATGAATTACATAGTATACTCCTCCGTCGGCGCTCCCTTTCATGAATTCAGTACTTCACTGTCGCCGACATGTGGGACATATAGCAACGAATTGGCGTGTCGAGCACCAAATAACGATCTGCGAGAACAGCGGGGGCGCACCCCACTCGTGCCGGCCCGATGGTAGTAATGAGCAATGAGGCGTCAAATCACAATGCCGCACCTTCCCAGACGGATGAAGCAACCATTATTTCACACTTGGTTCGCCATCATCTCAAACCACGTACTAGTGTATACGCCTCAAGAGGACACGCGCATCGCCTTGGTACATCATGACCGTGGGACCGCATGACAGACCATGCTCCCCACGCCGATCGCTCGGTAAAATCACCTCATTTTACTATACTTCCTCCATATCGGTTTACTACATGGCATGCGTCGTTCTAGGTTGAGAATTTAGCGGCTATATATGTGATGAACAGTACTCTAGCCTTTTAAAAAAATGTATACTTTTATGCAGTAGTACTATCGATGGATTGCACCATGGGCAAAATTGAAATTAAAAAAAGGTGGTACATATAGAGGCGGCACAAATGGCCAAATTATGCATATAGTACTATTAAAAAAGCTAGTGCATGCAATTGGGGTGCTAAATTCTATTAAAGAAATACTAGTAGTATGTACATCTTTGAAGAGTTAAAGTACGACAAGAAACATAACATAGTTACTGACTGGGGGCTTAGCAACACACCCTCAAATTAAACTAAGCACACCTGAAATTAAATTATGCAACTAATCCGTTGAACCTTTGCATTAGAAGTTTAGAACCACCATGAGCAACAACACTGCCACCTTACTCGGGTCCTCGTCCACGTCCTCGACTTAGTCCTTGTCCCTCTTCCTCTTGGCGATACTTCTTTGCTTGAACACTTTTGCTTGGCTGTTGATCTTCATCCAACCCTTGTAGATATTGAAGCAAAGGTAGCCATCCATTGCAGCGTAGTGGATGTGGTCTATATCTAGTACATTTCGCTGCCATGCATGATGATGAAAGCGTGTATGGAGGTTTCTCCGGTTTACGTCTGAAGGATGAACCATGGCTCCTGCCGGTCAGCGTGAAAAGGTGACGAGAGGCACCAACCGATTCTTACGGAGGTCGAAGGGTTGCCTACAATGAGGCGATCCGATCCAGGACTTCTTCGTCGTTCTTAAAGTCTCTGATAGCAATTTCCTGTTTTGTCCTTGAGTAAGTTCTTAAAATCCACGGCACTCAACGTCGGCATGGCATATGTGGTAGACCAAGCAAATGTTATGTATGCAAGCACTGGATCACGGCGGGCTTCTTCCTCTCTTAGTCCTTTAGATCCTTCTCTCGTCCCGGGACTGTGGTGTACTCAACATCTAGCCCAGCGACCCACTCATCATCGAGTTTTCGAACATGCGTCAGAGGCGAAAAGCATCCTTTCACCATCGCGAAGAAGCAGGTGTAGATGACGTCGAACTCATCGCATGATGGTTCTAACCTTGTACTGACCGCCCGATCGTGGAATTTGGGGCGCCATGGATTTGGGAGGAGGTTAGGATTAGTGGAACTGCCGTAATGTGAATGGGCCGGAGACGACTAGGAAGCGAACCGCCGTAGTATTGAAGGATGTGTGGGGGCAGTAGGAGGCGTCTCTGCCGTCGTCACGAATGGCAGGGTAGTGGCTTTCCATTCTCCCATGATCACGGGCTTCGAAGCCCTTGGTTCTAAGATCGAGCGGTTGCATGGCGTGATTCTAGACCTATGGGTGAATATCCTATCACGGAGGTTATTACGCAAATTTTCAGCAACTTAGCATCGACCGTTTGATCTCGGCTCAAGGGCTGCGGCCAGCCATATCGTGGTCGCTCCTACCCGACCATCGTGTGTAGCTCATGCGGTTCGCCCTTGGAGATTTAACACGGTGTGTTAGGCTATCGATGTTGGCATGTCATACATAGTCATCCTTAGTCACTCATACTACAACAAGGTTTTGGCTATAAGGTTGGCTATAAGTGTATTTATTTATTTTACTTCTCTCTATCTCTTTCTTCGTACTCCCTCGTCCCATAATATGAGAGCGTTTTTTGACACTAGTGTAGTGCCAAAAGCGTTCTATATATAGGACAGGAAATACTAAAGTATTATGCATTTGCCAAGGAGTGACCACTTCAATGAAATGGTGTTGCTAAGTTTGCTTCATTTAATTAGCTATAGACTCAAAATTGTCTTTTCACCTAGGTACATGTGCTTAGCACCGTTTCTTCCTTAGGTCACCAAACTAGTCTCTCTCTTCTTGATTAACTTGCCACATCAGACTTTATGCCTATGTGGCAAGCACTTACCTGTAGGAACAAGTAAAAGTAAGTACAATAATCGCTTTACATGGCATTTTGCATATGTGGAGGAAAAGAGGCAAGGAAAAAGTGGAGAAGTGGGCTCTCATGCAGAGCCAGCCTCTACTACATGGTGGAGCATTGGGAGAGGCACTGTATGGAGGTGGTCGGGGAATGCAGGAGACTCACGCCCGGTGTGCACCATGATTAAAATGATAATAGCAAGTCAAATCACGGGGCCCCACATGTCCATGATAACTTCGTTGTCAAATCACAGCCCCTCGTTTGCGCAGCCTACTCCCTCATCTTCTCGCGTCTTTGTCGAACCGACTAGTGGAGCCCCGCCGCTTTGCCCGGCGAAAAAGCCCGCCCTCGACTTTTAAATACAACTACATCCGCTTAGAATCAATGATATACTTTTTGTGACATAGTAACTCATATTTAGTTAGTTAAATGGATGACCTAGAACTACGTGCAGGCCCTATAAACCGAGGCGCCTAAAATAGAAAAAATCGAGGCGGAGAGGGTAGTTCAGCATGTATCTTTTAGATCAATATAGTCGGGATTCTCCAAGGAGCAAAACCAAGTGGTAGGCTGCTCCTGTCGTGTTGGCGTAACAACTCAAGCGGTCGATCCGCTGCGAAATGGCGACACATAAGAGACCCTTTGGCGACATGTGGCTCATCCACCGTCTTGTTCCGTGTCGATGCACCAAATTACAGTTGAACAGCGGTTGGAATTGGAGGCACCAGGTCGTGGCGCCGATGATAGTAGAAAATGGCGATGAGGGTCAAATCACAAAGCCCCACCTTTCCGCATTAAGCTGGGCCGGTGAAGCAACCATCATTTCACTCTAAGGCGCAAGAGCATAAAGAAAGAAAACAATGATCGTCGCGGCAGCTACCTAGGGCACCCTAGGGTAGGGGTCTCAACTACATATCCTTTTTAAAGCGCCTCCACTACAAATCGGCTTCTCCCTCGTCCTCTTGAAGAAAACCGATGAAGAGTGCGGAGGTAGGGTTTGTAGGAGTACTACTGCGTGCGGGGCCGCGTCGTAATAAGCGGGTTTCAATGGCGCCTTAAATATGTGTGGGCCACTTGGTTTTACGGGGAGCGAGGCAGCATTTTGGGTTTGGGGACCAGTGGAGATATAGTACGTACAAAAAATTGTGGACGTAGGTTCGACCGAAAGGCAATGATGCATGGGCCCTGCATTTTTTATATACCCGGGGCCGCGTGAAATTTTCTACTCTACTCAAAACTAGTAAGGTACACATGTATTCGAAACCAAATTATGAATAAGTACACACTATAGCATGTAAAGCTTTGAGTCATATATGCATGATGTAGATGTTCATTTAGTTCTTATAGTTCATCTCATTCAAAATCAATTAGTTTTATAAAAATGTTAAGATTCATGGGGTTGTGCATTGTAAATCATAAAGTAAAAAACAAATAATGGCAATTCATTTAGAAAAAATAATCAATTATGATCTGAAGATTCTAGAACAAAGGAGAAGTGCTTGTGTTTTGAGTTTTGTGCATTATGCTTAAGTTCAACCATGGAGTCTTCTAAATTGTACATGTGGCGAGATCTGGTGGAATGTTGATGATATCCAGCGGCCAGTGGTGCTCGGATTTGCCTATCTACTGCCTTTGTGGGTTAGCTTCATCCAGCTACCATCTTTCAAAGTTATTGGCACACTATATAGTTCTTGTGCCATAGTTGCATGTTTTGGAAAAAAGCTACTAGTGGGTTGTACTATCTATTTAGGAATAGAAGATGTATACATGGAAGTTGTAGGGAAAGAGATGACATGGAGCATCTCAATTCCTATAGGTAAGGGATTGGAAAGAGATGTCATTTGGTTCACATCATAGGAACTTTTCTATTGAATCTAGAGATGACATGTATCTCAATTCCTATGAGGAGGGATTAGAAAAGAGATGTAATTTGGTTCATATCATAGGAACTTTCCTATTGAATATCGCTAATGTTTATTTTCCTTTGAAATTAAGGGTATAGGAATCCATTCATATGAACCAAGTGGCTCTAAAGCTATAGAAATGATATCATGTTTATTTCCTTTGAAATGTGGAGTATATGAATCTATTCCTAACAACCAATTGGCTCTAAAGGAAAAAATCCTATAAAAATCATATCATATAGAGTTCCTGATATTCCTCGACACTAAAGGATGCTTGAAATTGTTGCGGGTGATCGATGGTCTTTCTTTGTAGACTCCTCACCCATCTTTATAGTTACCTCTCGAAGATGAATGAAATGATATATACATGGTATTCTACATGTGCAATTTGGTACACAAAACTTCGGTAAAATTGCGAGTTGAATTTTCAATAAAGCTATATACCTTGCATTTGAACGGAGGGAGCATCGGTGATTGCTAACACTCACGTGGAAGATTTTGTGTAGGAGGAGGTGGCTGTTACATTAAATGACATGGCCAACTGACAACATCGGATGCCGATCTAACAGTTCTTCGGCGTTAAATCGGGAAAAGGCTTATGGCGAACCTTTGTGGGATAATGATTTACGGACACATGCATTGCATTGATCGTGCCCCCTCTCTCTCACTTTACGCGCACCCTCACGAGTCACGACTCTCCGAGTCCTCTCGTGAACTTCGCGTCGCACCAATCTATCTGCGGTAGGCGTCACGCACATATGTGCTCTTCACCCTACCCTCGAGAACTTCTAAAAACAAAAGGCAGTAGCATTTATTTTAGCTCACATGTCACACAATTATACTATTACTCTTGCGGCGAACATTCTTTGGGCATAGTATATTGTACTCTCACGAAGAAAGCGGTGCCTTGCACTAGTTCTCTCACACCCACTGTGGTACACATAGGGCGCATTTTTTTTGGTGGTACAACAAAATCACTCCACTATATATAAGCGGAGGCCTTAGCGCTTGCTTTACTAGGGTTCCTCGTTCACTCTCTCATGCTCTTGAGATCTAAGCAACACATAGGTGGCCACACTCTCTCTCAGCTCACGGCTGGTCACAAATCCGCGGACAACCTTGGCCGGGGCAGGGTGTGGGTGCATCTTTCACTTGTTGTCGTTGGCGGCGAGGAGGAGACCAACGGCTGCCAGCGTCCCGATCGGCGCCGTCCGTTCTCTCAGAGAGTGCCGGCTCGAGAGGCCTCGACCCCTTCTCCTTGCGGTATTGTGGCCAAGATCGGCGTCCCGGCCGTCTTTGCCACATACCTTGACGACCCTCAGTATATATTGCTTGAAACCTGCCTTGCTCTACTTTGGCGACTCCTTGTGTGGATCCTTTTCTACTTTAGTCCGCTTGTTCCAAGCCACCTAGACTTCTACTATTATTAGAAGTAAAGCTAGTTCATCTGATCGACTCAAAGCGTTGGTTCAAGCAGGGAAGAAAGTGGGAAAGCTGTAGCATGAATCTAGGACTTGGTTCTAGAGAAGCAGGAGAAAGTAGTAATATATGTCCTGTTTAAATAACCGTATTTTGTATTTGCATAAACAGGGATGTTTGTCTCCATATCGTTTGGGATATACATCTGCATCGTTTCTATCTGCGCAATCAAAAGCACACACCTCAGTTTTAATACAACTGCGCAAAATGAGAAGGCTATCCCTCGTTACCATCGTCTAACCTCCCGTCTTCAAGGTATCCCTACATTGGTAGTAGCTGCATCCTAGTCCGGAATGCACTTTCTACTAGTTCATCCATGGACCAAGGACTAGTTAGCCATTTGGCTGTGCGGTGGTTTTTAGACGGTCTTGGCAAGAGGCATTGTGGTCTTTATTTCGCAAATAGCGGTGCTTAAATTTAGTGGAATGCACAAGACCTTCAACTGGTTAGTACACTACATGGTTGATTCAGCATTCAGCTGAGACCACAATTATAATTGGTTATTCGGAATGAGAGAACCTAACCCTGAATGGTGGCAACAAGAAAAACCGGTGAACTCGGAAATTTAAGCCTGCGGGGAATCTTTTCTTTCGAGAGAGAAGCCTTGCTTGTTTTTCCTGATTTGTAAACCTTCTCACAACTTTGTCTTTTGCTGTGAACTAGTATATGTTTGTTATGTTCTATGAATCATTGAGATGTATAAAATTGCTTAACTTATGCTTTTCAAGTTTTTTATGAAGGCGAGTTTAATGTGAGTGTTCCACATGAGTGCTGGACTTAGTGTGTGAGCGTTTGGAATTTATTACATTGTGGCCTCAATTAGCTGCAGGAACCACTGTAAAAGATACATAGTTGCTTATATGTGAGGACAACAGATTGTTGATTGTTAGCTGGTCGATAGCCTAGTGTTGAGCGAGCTGAGCCAATGTGTGTGTTTTGCTGGCTGCTTACAAGTGGGGTAGCACCAATAGTGTTTACAAGTACTTATGTATACATCGGCTACGGTTCTCGAGCAGTGCTCTATTTCATCAAAACACTGCTTGCTCGTATGATAAGCATTGTGACAACTTATGTCTTACCATGCCATATTCATGAAAAAACTAGTGAGGGCGCATCATTTTGGCAACAATTACGATGGTTCTCACATGATTCACGGGCACACAAAAGTAGCAGTTCCATAGGCAGTTCAAGCAGTACTAGCCCGGAGGGGTCGATATGAGCAAGCGTTAGGATAATTAGACACAATCAAACTACTATTAAACACTACACAGGGCAACTATTTCATGCCTCGATCTAATTTGGGCTGGACACAAGGCGGACCTTGCCATGAACATCATCGAGGGCGTCCGCAGCTCAATCTGTGAACCTTCATGAAGACAACCTTGTGGCCTTGCCCTTTGATAAACTTGTTTGTGGAGGCATGCCCGTCATCTTCTGCGTAAACTTGACAAGAACAGTATTCCTCACAAACAAAGGAGTAGCTTTGAACTTCTTGTGTGATACACCACTGGACAACATGCACGACAGCGGTGAGGCTGGAATACAACTCTTCATTGGTATAACCGCAAATGGCTTCGAGGATCCAACAACCTAAAAACTCTGTTTTCCCGTGTGTATATTCAGGTCGTCCGCCTCATAGCAAGTGACATGTACAACCACACAATCCTTATGCGCATCAGGGCTCTAATTGAAAGCGAAACAAATTCTGAATTACTTTTCGAGTATAAGAAACACAAGTTATTTAAACCACTATATATAGCATGGCATGAAGCTAATAAAATTTTGCATTATTAATCACCACATACTTCCTTTTCTAAAAAATCACCACATACTTAGATGAAAAACCACAATCGAGATCGGCAAGAAGGAAATCACCTTGGCAGCTCGGCGGGGAGGCACATCCTCGAAGGGAACTGCTCCTGCAGTGCCATGGGGATGTAACCTCAAGCAGGCGTTGACCATCTCGATGTCTGGGAGTAAGCCTCGGTGGTTGCCTCCATCTTCTTGGAGCTCTCTGTCTCGTGGGGATCAGCCTCCCATCTGCTCCAATATCGGCGAGATCTTTGCAGGTTCTCCTTGGTCCATCATGAAAGCGGCGAATACTAGGAGACCTTTGAAAGAAATCACAATCACAATGACAATGAAACAAAAAAGAGAGTGAGGATCGGTTACTACTTTGCAAAAGTTCTTTTTTTCTCACGAGCGAAAATATACCAACATCATGGATCGCTTACCTTCCCTTCATTGGAGAGAAAACGTTGGCGAGATGCAAGTGTTGCCTTTCTTGAAGGCGGTGAGGAGAAGGGTTCAGCGAAGAGTGAAATGATGGTTGCCGTCCGTCAAACTTAGACTGCGGGGAGGTGGGGTTTTGTGATCTGACGGCTCGTTCTTTGCCGCGCTTCTGACCGGGGTGACTCTCCACTGCATCTGCCTTCTAATTTGGTGGATGGCATTTGGGCCCAGCTGCATGGCCCGCATGTCGATGAACAAAAGTATACTGACATTCGATGAGGAGGCGTTTCAATGACCTAGGAGGAGCGAGAAGCGGTAGAGTGTCTCCTTTGTACTAGTAGTAATTGTTTTTTACAGGTAGGCTGTAGAGTGTCTCACTATACTAGTAGTAATTGTTTCTCGAGGCCCAAGACAAAACAACCCATCCACACTAGTAAATAGTAAAATCAATTCAAAGCCCATATATTCTTTGAATGAGGCGCTACCACTTTTGACTGCCCCCCAAACATGGGTGCTCTTCTTCCTCCTCGCTCCCACCCGTCACGTCATTTCGCTCCCTCGTACCCCAAATTCCTCACCTCACTCCTCTGAAAAACCCAGCTTCCCTTCTTCCTCCTCTCTGAAAACCCCAGCTCCCTTCTTCTTTGCTACTTTTCAACTAGGCTCGTCATTAGTTACTCTGCTCAAATCCGTGGCCTTGACAGCGGCGCCCTCAGGAAAATGGGTCGGTGACCCCAGCGCCAAGAAATGAGGCTCCCTTGGCGTTGCAACGCTGTGTAGATCCACCCGGCAGCCTTGGGGAGAAGCGGCGACCCCACGGATCCAGGAACCCGTAGAATCTTGGGTGGACCACATCAGTGATCTCCGGGACGCCATCCTTGGGAGATCATCTCGCTTCTCCCACCAAGGATTCTTTGCCACTTTTAAGTCCTCTCAATTCGGTGGCGCCCTCTGTGGCGCCGTTCCATAATCTCATTGTCGTCGACTATCTCTCTTCAATGATTTTGAAATCCCAGAGCCATCATCTCCTCCACGAGGCTCCGTTCAAAGCCTCTGCATCCCATCATGCTACAGAGCAAGCATACCATGCCACCTGCAGTGGGCCTTTGGCTGAAATCCACAATTCCACAGAACTACAGCTGCTTGAGTTCTACTATTCCCTAGAAATCACATACCACATACGAACTCCATGAACTTGTGCCCTCGGCACCGATGTCCATCTCGGGGTTTCGTCCTCTCTCCACACCGCCACCTTTGTGCGATGTGCTACCTACAGAACAATCTGGTACTAAACCTTGACTCCCATTTCTCAAGAAACTTTCACTTGTGCGGGTTCGTATATCGGAGCCTCATTGCTGACATCATCCCTCGATTGCCCTCTGCTGGAGTGCTTAGTGCTGTTTTCATAGTTAGAATCGGTTGTCTCCAAATAAAGTCGCCTAACCTTGTAAGAATTGGAATTTCTTTTGACGGAAGGCAGCTCATCATCAAGATGCCCTTCACTTCAAGGTTGATCCTTGATTCTAGTTATTCACCGTTGCAAATAACCGTCGCTCTGCGCCTAATTTGGAGACCTTGGGTGTAATACATGATCTCATGCTCATTTCAATATGGTGTTTGGCTCCACAGTTCTTGGTACTTTATATTATCATCTACACTTGTAACCATAAGCTGCATTTTAAATTTCTGCGCATAATTTATATGTCATCTTGGAGTACACATTTTGTACTAATATTATATTCTATGCTCAATGAAGAGTTTCTCCATGGATGGCCTATCAATGGTGTTGGATTTATCAAGATCTTATATATCAAATGAATAGTTTTGATCTGAACAAGATTATTGGCTTGCTGCAATGCTTTCCATGTGCGGAGAAGTTGTATATAAAGGTGATAATTTCACGCACAGGAAGCCGCATAGTGTACTAGAATTAACCGTTCAGCTGTTGCTCTTTCGACACTCTTCTTTTAGACCTTAACTGTTTCAATCTTCATGTCTATTTAGGCAAGCAGGCGAGGGTGAAAGTTATAACCAATCGGTGGATTCGTAAGCATCGGGATTTTCTCACTTCTCATGAGATTCGATTGAAGACAATAGCAGCTAGAAGCGATATGTAGCCAACCGTGCAAACACAAGATTTGTCACATTCTTCCTGCTGAATGCGAGGTTACTATTGTCCATCGAGGCTTAAGTTTATCAGCAGCATGGTTTTGGCGGATGGGTATGTCGAAGAGAAAAAAAAGGAGTTTAATTGGGCAAAAGAGCTTACGAGCGTGTTGGGCTTCTATTTACAACATATTGTGGTCATAATCCGATAAATTTCACGACCTAGGATGTTCATTCTATGGACTGACCGATCCATTTGGTGTGTTGCCGAAAAGCAGTCTTTGGAGTTAGATGTTGTTGCCCTTTTCAATCCGGTTTTTGTAAACCTCATGAACAATTAACCCTCGTGCTTTTATACGGTTTGTAGTTGGAGTTAGATGTTCTGCCCTTTTCAACTCATTTGTGATTGCCATATTTTATTTGAAACAAGGCAAATGGCTTGCCATTCATTTAATTTAGAGTGAAATATTGTAACAAATCCAAACCAAGGAAATAACATCACTCTACTTGGCTGCTTGAGCTCCTTGTGCATTCTGAAGCCAAGTGATTAGCCCCAGCACCACAAACTTATTTGAACTAGCACATCAAATGGGCTGTAAATTTTCATAGGAAAGGCTGCATGACCATGTGATTTGGATTACGACATTTGGGACCCGAGAAATAGCCTATCAAGGTGGTGTCGACTTACTAGCGAGTCAACAAATGATTACGCCTACCGGCCGTTGGATTGACATCCAACATCTGTCGTGTATCTTCTATCTCTTGTCTTCTTCTTCCTCCGGCCGCCCAACCAAACCACCACATCGACTCACTTTTGCTCCGCCTCCAGATGGCTGGCTCGCCTCTGCCGCCCTACCATCGTACCCTCAATGTTGGCCAGTCCCTCCTCTATTCCCCCACCGTCTGTTATTCTCCGGGACGTCAGCTAACTTCTTGCAGCGCCCGAACGATCAACCTCGTACTCCCCTCGCTCTTGCTGGACGGCGCAGCTTAGCAACTCTTGTTACGTTCCGTCAGAGGCCTACGCCGTCGTCCTCCATATGCGGCCTTGGTTCGCTTCGCCGGTGTGCGTCGCTGCCCGACCTCTTCGTTGTCAGCGTCGTCAACAACCGAGAGGAACAAGGAGATGATTATGCGTGGAAGGGATGACGCGAGGACCACCGGCGTCATGGCGATGCATGAAGCCCAAAATATGGTTCCTCTAATGGTTGGACATCATGGGGCTCACGCCATTGTCAGCGTAGTCAATAAAGAGAATTACACTACTGACGGTGACACTAGGGACCCGGCAAATCGCACAGTTTTTTAGAACAAGCGGTTGTTATTTATACTAGTTTTAGCGATGGATCGGGGTAACAACAGGGGTTGTCTGCGGGGCTGTGGCCCATCTAGCCAAGGTTTTATTTATGTTTACCACATCATGAGCCCAGTTGTGTTTTTCTTGATGAAAATGGCTAGCAGTTCTATTTTTTAAAGAAATACCCAAACAAGGCCTACTTGCTTTATCGGCCTGTCTTGCTGCAAATCTTTCAAGGCGAGGAGAGTTTCATTCGGTTTGCCCGAAATGGGCTATACATTTTAAAACACATCAAACCCAGAATTAGTTTCAACTTTTTCATTACAAGATCTTAAATTCCATTGATTTTCTGGCGTGGACAATTATTTGGATTTTATATTTATATAAATTATTTTTCAAAATAGTTTGAATGTGAATCGATATATCTGGATTAAAAGCAGTTGACCGCTTTTGAAATATGCAAAAATTTCGTATACTTTTTAACATTGGCCACAATATGGGGTGTGATGCTAACAAAAGAAGATGGGCTCCAAAAAATTCTTAAGAATTAGCAAATGGCTGTACATTATTAGAAATAATGGCGAGATGGGTTGTATGCTGTTTTCCACAGTTTGAGGCTGACTTGTCGCCTACTACGAGGTTGTGGCGTATGCTTTCATAAAAAAGGTTGGCCATAGCACACTGTCAACTTAGTCAACACTACGAGCATTGGTGTTGGATGTCCATCCAGCGGTGTCGTCTTCTTCAATCTCTGCTCTTCATGCTCAAGCCGCTCAACCAAGCGCCGGCGGGACTGCCTGCTCCCTCCTCCCGCGACCGGCTATGCTGCCGCGCAGGCCTCACGGCCCCACCGTACTCCCATTGTTGGCCTAGCCATCCCTCTACTCACCCACACCTGTTGTTATTCTCTGGCGATGGCAGACGAACCAGTAAACCCTCGTACTCCTCCGTGTGGGAAACAACTACCGAGTATTCCCTGGCTCCGTGTTGTTCCCTTCCTAGGCCTTTCGTCCACACGCCACACGGTGCTCTCGGCAGCTTGGCCTGGTCAGCGTGGTCAATGAGCGACATCCATCGGAGTGGGTGTACATGGAGAGGCTGATAGCTGGGTCCTCGGCTGCCGCAGAAGCGCCTCCTTATTGCAGCAAAATAATGATTCCTCCACGGCAGATAGGACCCAGGGAAGGGCCTCTGTATTTCGTGAAAAAATGTTCCCCCGGCGACAGAGTCGGACCCACCACTATATCTTAGCATGCAAGGAAGTGCCTCCTTATTCGCCCAAAAAATGAATACCCCACTAGCTGGTGGGACCCACCATATCGTTGGCTGACTTGTGGGCCTACTAAGTTGTGAGGGACGGAGGTTTTGTCAACTTAGTCAATACTCGATGGCCGTATGATGTCCATCCATGACCATAGTGCTTCTTCAACCTCGGTCTTCTTGCTCGGCCGCCCAGCGCGCCGGTCGTCGCATGCTCACACCTCCCGTGGCGGCTGTGCTACCTTGAGCCTCACCGCCCCATACTACTCCCACCACTAGCAGGCCATCCTCCACTCACCCACCCCCTGTTACTGTAGCGGCGCTGCCTCCACACCACGGCCGAACGGTGAGCTTCGTACTCCTCCCGTGTGGGCATCCTGCGCCACGTCTTGCGGCTCCGTGCGTCCCCTTCCTAGGCCTCGCCGTCGTCCACCGCCATGGTGCTCTCGGCGTGGCGTGGTCAATGTGGTCGATGACCGACTTCCATCGGAAAAATGTACATGGAGAGGCGGCAGTGGGTCCCAGCGGCCAAGGAAGTGCCTCCTTATTACGGAAAATAATTATTCCTCCACGGCGGCAGGGGACCCACAAGACAGGCCACGGTATTTTCTTGAAAAAAATGTTTCCCCAGGACCCTTGGGACCCTTTGGGCGGACCACCGTATTCCACGAAAAAATGTTCCCCATTTGTCATTTCGGACCCACGGAAGTGCCTCCTTATTACGCACAAAAAATGAATACTCCCCGGCTAGCTGGGACCCACCTTGGTGGGAGGCTGACTTAATGGGCCTACTAAGTTGGCGGGGACGAAGGGCTTTGTCAAAGTTAGTCAATATGAGCGATTCTAGCTCCGATGACCGTCGATGTCCATCCAGCGGCTGTAGTGCTTCTTGCTCCGGCCGCCCAAAGCGGCGCTTGATGCGTGCACATGCTCCTGCCTCCGTGGCGGCTGTCTTTGCCTTGAAGGCCTCCGCCCCTACTATTCCCACGCTGGCGGAGCCTGCGGCGGCGGCAACCTCACACGCAGCCAAACGGTGAACCCTCATAGTCCTCTCCGCGCGGGCTTCCTGCTGCGTCGTCCCCTTCCTAGGCCTCGCCGTCGTCCACCGCCATGGTGCTCTCCGCTTGGCGTGGTCAACTGGTCAAGAGCGACTTCCATCGGAAAATCTTGTACATGGAATCTTGGCAGTGGGTCCTGCCACAACCCAGTTTTTGTGATTTGCCAAGTAAATCGCTGTCGGGCCATTGGGCTGCAAATCTTTCAAGGCGAGGAGAGCTTTCATTCGGTGGCGAAAAATAGCCCATCGATAATGGGAAAGGGGTTGTGCATTTCTAAAACACATCAAACCGGCAATTAGTTTCAAATATCTTTTTTCATTTCAAGATTTTAAATTACATTAATTTTTATGCGTGGAAGAATTTGTTGGATTTTATATTGATATACATTTATTTTTAAAATCAGTTTGAATGTGAGTCGAAATTTGGGATTAAAAACAGTTAGGACCTTTTGAAATATGCAAAAATTAGTATAATTTTTAACGGTGGCCACAATATGGGTTGTAATGCTAACAAAAGAATATGTGCTCCAAAAAACCTTAAGAATTAGAAAATGGGCTGTAAATTATTAGAAATAATGGCAGATGGGTTGTATGATGTTTTCCACAGTTTGAGGCTTTCCTAAAAAAGGTTGGCGCACAAGCGACTATTGGATGTCCATCAAGCGGCCGTCGTGCTTCTTCAATCTCTGCTCTTCCTGCTCGGCCGCTCAAACAAGCGCCGGCGGGACTGCACTCTCCTCCTCCTTGGCGGTTGTGCTGCAGCGTGGCCTCACCAGCCCACCGTACTCCCATCATGGCCTAGCCATCCCTCTACTCACCCACACCTGTTTTTCTTCGGCGTGACCGTGAGCGAACGATAAACCCTCATCTGGTCGTACTCCCCTCCGCGTGAAACAACGGCCGAGTCTTCCCTGCCTCCGTGTCGTCCCCTTCCTAGGCCTGCGCCGTCGTCCACCGCCGTGGTGCTCTCGGCATGGCGTGGTCAATGTGGTCGGCGACCGACTTCCATCGGAAAATCTTGTCGTGGATGGAAGGCTGGCAGCTAGGTCCACGGCATGACAAGGAAGTGCCTCCTTATTCGTGTAAAATAATTATTCCTCCACGACAGCGGGGACCCACGGACGAGACCACCGTATTTCATGAAAAAGCGTTTCCCACGAGCTGCTGGGACCCACCAGCTACACCTTCGCCATAAGGAAGTGCATCCGGGCAAAAAAACAAAAGCGATTCGCCCCCCACATTTGGTGGGACCACGGATACATCTTCGCCGCAAGAGAAGTGCACGGCGGTCGGGACCCACCTGGTCGAGGCGTCGTAGCATTGTCGCTTACCATTGTGAGCGATGTGCGTTACATATATCTTGGTGGATGTAAGCGGCGCCGCGTGTCGTAGTAAGTAGCCGCCGTATGCATGTATACGTATGTCGTTACAGCGGCAGTGCAAGAAAATCTGACCTATCACGTACATACGGGCAGGTCTCGAGCGCCTACTTTCGCGCGCTCGTGCTGGCGAGGCTTGTGTACATGGCTGGGTCGGGCCGAAAGCAGCGTGTCGTCGTCGTGTTCATGGGGAAACAGCGGAATGCGTTGTGTTAATGGGGAAACGGAATAAATGTCGTGTTCATGGGGAGGCAGTGAAATGCGTCGTGTTCATCCGGAGCAGCAGCGGGCAGTAGGAGCCAACCGGCTGGGTTGGAACAGAATGCGTGGTCGTGTTCATCGAGGAGGGCTTGGGCCGGACGCAGCGATAAATGAGGCTGGCGTCTCTGCATGAAGCGGAGAAAGCGGCCTTGTGTTGACCGGCCACGTTGAAGCAGGATCCTGTTCATCGGGGAGGGTTTAAGCGTGCCGCAAAAGCGGAGAAAGCGGACCTCCTCTGATTGAAGCAGGCGTCTTATTGCTCCGGGAGGGTGTGGCGTGCCATAAAGCAGGCGAAAGCAGACTTGTGTTGGGCGCTTCTGATGAAGCAGGAGTCTGTTCATCGGGAGGGTGTGCGTACCGCCATAGCGATGTTCAACTCCACGAGGTACTGTGCATCTCCACCGTCGACCTCCTCCAGACTCCACGGTCTCACATTCATCCGACCTCC
>JAHIAM010000674.1:0-57790 GCA_021605205.1 Aegilops longissima
AAGCTAAAAAGTCAGAGTAGCAAGCTTCAGCACTCAAAACTCTACCGAGACAAACAATAACACAATAAGCACAAAGTAATAGGATCACCTAACACAACATAACAAAAGTAACATAACACAACAAAACAATCAAAACCAAAACCAAAAGAAAAACTCAAGAAAAACCACTCAAAGTTTTTCCTACTCCAAACAATAACTAAAATAGTTTTATATAACAAAACTTCCTTAATATAACCTAATCATGATTTTAAGTTAACTTAACAGAAAAGGTTTCACTAAGCAACTAGGAGCAAAAAGAATTAATTAAAAGCTATTATAAAACTCATTTTAGGCCTAATCCAATTTCTATTAAGAAAAATAAATTAAAACTTTTATTAATTATAAATAAAAGTTCATCTACTAAAGTGACAGAAACTAACCTAGAATAACTAATCACAAGTTAAAAATAAATTCATTTACTAATTAAAATATTAGGAAAACAGGAACTAGTTAATTAATTAGGATTAATAGGATTCTGCTTAAAACTAATTATTCATTAATCCTAAAATACCCAAGTTAATTTTTATGGTTTGGCAATGACAAAATAAAGTTGGGGCAAAAGAATCATGCAAAAATAATTTTTCTAACTCAAGTTATAGCAGATTTACTATTCTGACTAAAACTAAAATAAAGCAATTTATTTATTTTAACATAGCTAAATATATATTCTACAGAAACTACATAAAATTTGCAATCCAACAAAAAAGAATCACTCAAAATATTAAACAGAATAAAAGATATGAATTTTTGAAAACAGAAACTATTTTGCTAAAACAGAAAATCAAAATAAAAGAAAAAGGCCTAATGGGCCTATCTTGTACTGAGCGTGATTTAGTCTAAATGGGCCTAGGTTAAAACTAAAAGCAGGCGGCTAATTGACTAAAACCCTAACTAATAAACCGGACGAACGGCCGGTTCTTTTAATAAATCATACCCCTTGGGGTTCTAATCCTAACCACTCGTTTGAGATCGGACGGGGAGGTGTTTTCCGTCGGCTTACCGGAGTCGGCGACGGCGGGCGGCGCGCGAGAGGCGTCGGGGCTTCAGCGTCGGGAGGTCCGGGAGTCGCCCGTCTTGGTGCTTGGGGAGGTCGGGAGTGGTTGGTGGGGTCGGGGTGGTCGGGAGGTAGGGCGTCGACGGCGGCGACATTGGCGGCGTGTGAGCTCGGGTCTCCGGCGTGCCGGAGAGAGAGGGAGAGGGCTCAGCGAGGCTAGGGGGAATGGGGTGCAGGGGCTCCGGTTTTATAGCGAAGTCGGCCTCGCCGGGGGATCGAGGCGTCGGGATCCGGATCGCCGGGATCCGGCGATCTCATGCAGCGATCGGCGTGGCGAGGGAAGAAGATGGGGCGGGGCCCACGGGTGAAGAGAGAGGGAGGTGGGGTTGGCGGGTGGCCGAGGCCTGCGGGGTTGGTCTTGGGTGGTTGGGCGGCTCGGCTCGGCTCGGCTGGCAGTGGGCATTTAGCCGGGCCAAAGGGTGGAGTCTTGTGCTGGCTAGGCACAGGGTGGCTTTGTCTGGCGCCCAGGGTTTTTTTAAACTTTATTTTTAAAATAAAACAAAAACAGAAATAAAACAATATCTGTAAATATTTTATATAGGGTATATATATACCAAAATGATCAGGAATATTCCTTCCATTTGAACATTTTCCAAGGCAAAATCAAACTTTATAAAAATCCATTTTCTTCAAATTCAAATAAAATTCAGATTTGAATTCAAATCTTTTAGCAATGTTTTCTTCTGATATTTTTGGAGTGTCATGTTTGCTCCTCTCATACTTTTGATCAAGTATTTATCGGGCTTAGTTTTTGAAATGATTCCCACATGCCAAAGTTTGAAATTCAAATTCAAAACCCAAAATTCTCTGAAACTTCAAATGGCATCCAAATTCAAACAGGATGCATAGGATGCTTAGCTATAATTGTAAAACATTCCAAATAGGAAATTTGGGATGTTACAATGAAGTTCTTGGTTCGGCACCTCATGTGGTCTTGAAAAAAAGGTCAAGAAGAAGGCCACGGGAACTCGGCGGAGTTCGGCGCCCGAAGTGGTGTCGGACTCATCGTCCGATGGACGCTGAGGCGAACTCCTCCCGCAAAGACGAGGAGGAGGAAAAATAGGCCTCTCACCCGGCGGGGAGAGAAGAAAGGAAGGCCGCCCTAAGCGGGGAGGCCGAAGAATCAGAAGGAAGGACCCTTCCTCCGGACTACACTGACCAATGCCGACGACGGCGATAAGGGTGAGCTCAAGGACCAAGCCCTGGCGAAATCGTAAGTGTCCGGACACCATAATAACTCATGGCGTTTCATTTGTCGCACAACATCTTATAACGCCGGATATATCCATGCAGCCCGCCCAAGGATGGGCTCGACGATTCGTCGAGCGGCTCCCTGGATTCGTCGGAGGTGAATAACACCTCACTTCCGACCGCCTCGTCTCCTCCCGCCGCGGATGACGCCAGGGTGGAGTCCCAAAAGGGGCCCAGCCAGGAGGAGGTGGCTATGGAGGGGCCGCAAGGCGACCTCCCGGAATACAGGCTCAAAGGGGATAAAACCCCGAAGGGCTTCAAGTCCGGCCCTGTGCGGGACTCCGTACCGGAACCTTCAGTGGTTCCGAAGTCCGACAGACGTCCCCTTCGTAAGAAGGGCAAGACTACGACGCCGGTGACCTCCGCCCAACCGGAGGCACCAGATGATTTGATGGAGGCACTTAACGACGCTTCCATCGACGAGGAGCACCGCACTTTTATGAGTGCGGTGATCCAGAAAGTTTAGTCCGCCAAGAGCGGGCTGACTGAAGCCTGTGCCAGCCTTCTAACAGGCTTTGAGGTATGTATTTAAGATATAAAAATATTACCGCATAGACAGTAGCCCCTGATGCTCAGTTTGGTGTTCGGAAAGAAAAAGCCGAACTGAGGATCTAAAAAGATATACGCAGGAGTCTAAAATAAGTATGTGAATATGGGAATGCAGGCTGCGCTGCTGACCTCTGCCGCACTGACTGCGGAGGTTGGTGCATTGAAGCAGAGCCTCGAGCAGTCCGAGAACGAGCTCGGACTTGCCAAAAAGCAGCTCGAGGATAAAGAAGGCAAGTAATGCCTTATGGGAATATTTAAAAGATGTGTTTGCAAAAAATGACAGGAATAACGTGAATATTGCGGGGCCACAAGCGAGGTGGCGACCACGAAGGAAGCGGTGTCAAGGCCGAAAGCAATGCGGCCGCTGAGTGCACCAAGCGAGAGAAGCGAGGAGGCGGGTGGCGGAGGTGCGGCAAGAGCTCCAGGCTCGTGAAAAACATGAGAGTTTGGGCGTGACTCAAAGACTCGGGAGTCAAGCTCGCCCACGGCCCTTGAGGCGCCAAGGCCGCTAAGGCGAAGCCCAAAAGCCCTCCGGAGATTGAGGCGATGAAGAAGATAGCGGCGGGTAAGGCATTCTATATGCAAAGCAAGTATGTGAAAGTGAATTATCTGTTACTTACCCGAATCCGGAGCTCTCCGGGAGCATTCGCAGATCTGCCCAAGATGTGGCTGATCTTGCCGCATTCTACCGAGCCGAGGAGGAAGCTCGACGGAGAAGGTGTTCTGGTCTCAAGTATCTTTGAGGCGGACACCCGATGCCCTTAGCGACCAGTTGAAGGAGCTGGTCGAGCTCCATCGGTGGCGAACAGGCCATGAAGAACCTCATAGTTCGGTTGTGGCCTAATGAAGCCATGCACAGGAGCTACTTGGGCTGGTGAGGCGGCTGGTGGGCCTTTGTCCATGGGTTGAAGTCATCAAGCGCTCCATCTGCATCGAAGGTGCCCGTGGGGCCTTGCCCTTGCTAAGGTGCCTGGGCAAGATGGGCGTTGAGAAGCTTGTGAAGGGCGGACCACCATCGAAGAAGGAGCATCGCAAGCCTGAAATGTATTATGAGGGCGTCTGAAGGGTGCCTGCCTTATAGCGGATGAATGCTCCAAAGATATAATTTTTAGTAGACTCGCATTTGTTATCCACATCGCTGAAAACTTGTTCATATCGCTAAGCAACACTTTTGAATTTAAAATATTACCTTCATGCGGCCGTATATTAAATTTGAGAGATGGCGCGTCGTCGGCTTCACCCCCATGCCACGAGTCTTTGGGGTGTTGGGATGAACTTGGCGCTCTTGTTCCCATTCTTGGGTCCCGAGGGAGGCGCTCACGCAACGAACAAGGCAACCGGACAATAATACTTGAACACTCTCCTTAGCCATAGAATTCTATAATTTTATATTTAGTGAAGCCCCAGTATCGGAAGACCGAGTTCGGGGCGCTATCCATGCCTAGGCCGGACAATGCCGACTCCTCGCTCTAAGCGGCATAAGTCTTTAGGGACTCGAAAACCTCTCGAACAGCGACCGGCTCTCGCCCTATCTTGACGGTTAGTTTTAGCTTTCTCCACTGAGGTGCTTAACCCAGCTCAACCGGGGCACAATCGCAGTGGTTCTCCCAGCGCTACCTTAGCCGATATAACGGAACGTAAGGTACCAAAACATGGGAGCCGGGCAAACCCAACTATTGACCCAAGACATGATTCGGAGCCGATGCATATAATGCTATAAGTTCGGGGTGCCGCACTTGTGAAAGTGTTCGGACTTATCACACCATATTGTGGGGTACTCAAGCCCCTGGTGTATTGCCCGTACCAATGTGTACGGTTGCACAATGTCATAAGTGAACATATATATATATATATATATCAGAAAAAAGGGAATTCAATAATAGGCAGAAGCTATATATTGTTTATTCAAAAGGACTGCAGTAAGAGCAAAACGATACAAATAGTGCGATAAGAAAGGGACGGGACTTTTTAACATGTCTCCCTCCAGGGATAAGCCGCGGGATGGTGTGTAAAACAGATATGTTGCTCGTAATAGAGACCACCTGGACACTCGGCGTAGCTTTACTGCTTCCTGGCTGTTGCATCGTGTGTTGGCGATTCTAATGCGGACGGGGCTTCGTGAGAATGGAGTCACGAGAGTAAAAAGAAAGAAAAAGAATGACACAATCGGGGCCCTCAGTGCGGTTGAGCCGCATTCTGGGCATTCCGTGGCCGTGCCCTTCCCTATGCCCATGGTATTTACAGAGCGTAATTATGTACGCGTAATACTGGTTTCACAATTTTTGCGAGGGCTGGGGCTTGGGCCGCATTGCTATGCGTGCTCGGAACGTGCCAGGCGGTCTTGTTGTAGGTTACTCCGGGCGCGCTTGACGGTGTCCGGTATTTTAATAGCCGGACTCGAGAATTGCCTTAAGAGGCTGCTTTGTGCTTCCGCCGCAAGGGCTGCCGTATGCTCCTCCGTCCGGAGAGAGCGTTCGGTGTTTCCATTGACCGTAATGACTCCTCGAGGAACTGGCATCTTGAGCTTGAGATATGCGTAGTGCGGCACCGCATTGAAGTTTGCAAATGCGGTTCGTCCGAGCAGTGCATGATAGCCGCCGCGGAACGGAACTATGTCGAAGATTAACTCCTCGCTCCGGAAGTTATCCGGGGATCCGAAGACCACTTCAAGTGTAACTGAGCCTGTACAGTTGGCCTCTACACCTGGTATGACGCCTTTGAAGTTCGTCTTTGTGGGTTTAATCCTTGATGGGTCTATGCCCATTTTGCGCACTGTATCCTGATAAAGCAGGTTCAGGCTACTACCGCCATCCATTAGGACTCTAGTGAGGTGAAATCCGTCAATGATTGGGTCTAGAACCAATGCGGCGAATCCGCCATGGTGGATGCTAGTGGGGTGGTCCCTTCGATCAAAAGTGATCGGGCAGGAAGACCACGGGTTGAACTTTAGGCGTGGCTCCATCGCATATCGTCCCTTAGTGCGCTTCCGCTCCCTTTTGGGTATGTGGGTTGCGTATATCATGTTCACCGTCCGCACTTGCGGGGGGAAGCCCTTCTGTCCTCTATTGTTCGGCGGCCGGGGTTCCTCCTCGTCATCGCTATGCAGCCCCTTGTCATTGTTTTCGGCATTTAACTTGCCTGCCTGCTTGAACACCCAACAACCCCTGTTGGTGTGATTGGCTGGCTTTTGAAGTGCCATGTATACGCACGGCGATCGAGTATTCGGTTCAAATTGGACGGGCCCGGAGTATTTCTTTTAAATGGCCTTTTCCGCTGACCGGGTTTAGAGCCTCTAAATCCAGCATTGACTGCCGTATCCTCAGCATTATCGCCGTTAATGCGGCGCTTGTGCTTGTTGCGACACGACCTGCCACTGCTGTCCTTGGTATCTGAATTACCAGGGCTCTTGGTCATGTTGTTGCTACGAGCTAGCCAGTTGTCCTCTCCCGCGCAAAAGCGGGTCATGAGTGTTGTGAGGGCTGCCATGGATTTCGGCTTTTCCTATCCTAGGTGCCGGGCAAGCCACTCATCGCGGATGTTGTGTTTGAAGGCTGCGAGGGCCTTGGCATCCGGGCAATCGACGATTTGATTTTTCTTGGTTAGGAATCGTGTCCAGAATTGTCTGGCCGATTCCTCTAGCTGCTGAATTATGCGGCTTAGGTCATCGGCGTCTGGTGGTCGCACATATGTGCCCTGGAAATTGTCGAGGAATGTGGCTTCCAGGTCTTCCCAACAACTAATTGACTCTGCTGGCAAGCTGTTAAAACAATGTTGGGCTGGTCCTTTAAGCTTGAGTGGGAGGTATTTGATGGCGTGTAGATCATCACCACGGGCCATGTCGATGTGAAGGAGATAGTCCTCGATCCAAACCGCAGGATCTGTTGTGCCATCGTATGATTCAATGTTTACGTGTTTGAAACCCTCAGGGATTTGATGATCCATCACTTCATCTATGAAGCATAGTGGGTGTGTGGCGCCTCTGTATTGGGCTATATCACGACGCAGCTCAAATGAGCTTTGTCTACTGTGTTCGGCCTGGCCGGAGTTGCCATATCCGGCGTGACGGTTATTGTCACGTGTTGTGGGGCTCCCACGCGATCCGTAGATCGATCTTGTTTGCCTTGCCTTGTCCTCCAATATATCTCGCAGGTCTGGCGCATTTCCTGGCGCCTTTGTATTTTTGGCGGCGACGGGTGCGGCTTGAGTTGAGGGCCGAGAGGCCTCTCTGTCACGGCCACGAGGTGGCCGGTCAACCATATCATGCACTGGTGATGTAGGTTTAGGTGCTTCCTCCTCTAATCGGGGTAGCAGCTTGCGTCTTGGGTAGCTCTTGGAGGGGCGCTCGAGTTCATACTCTTCGGCCGCAAGGACTTCAGTCCATCTGTCAGCTAGCAAATCTTGGTCAGCTCTAAGCTGTTGCTGCTTTTCTTGAGGCTGCTTGCCGTGGCCATGGGCCTGCATTGAAACGCTTATTTGTTGTTGACGGGATCCTCGGGCACGGCGTATTAAATCGTCGTCGAGGCTTGCCTCATCTTGGAGGAGGCATGTAATTATCGTCCTCTACCTCTTTTTCTGCCGCTCTCTCATGAGGGCTGGCTTCTCCATCCTCCTGCGCTGAATCTTGCTGGAGGGGGTTGTCTTCGGCACTGTCCGGGGTGTTGTGTCTCCGTGCGGAATCACCGTTTTTCTTTGTGGCGGGATTTAGAGTGGCGCCAGCGGCGCGGCGCTTAGGTTGTTTCTTGGAGGGTCATCCTCCGCTGTTCCATCGCCATTCCCATCTTTTGGGATGTCCACCATGTATATGTCATATGGCGAGGTGGCCTTCCGATGCCACAATGGGCGCTGGTTCTTAATCGTCTCCTGCATCGTCGTCCATGCCGTCGATGTCTTGGTCGAAGTCGAGCATGTCGGTTAAATCATCGGCGGTGGCTACGAAGTGGGTGGTGGGTGGGCTTTGATTTTCTTCGTCGTCCGCATCCCAACCTTCGACCATAATCCGGCCAGGCTCTCTCGATAAAGAGAGACTTTAGGTAATTCAGAATGTCGCCAAAGGCGAGTCTTTGAAAAGATGTCATGGCGATGAATTCCATGATCGGCACCCAATCGGATTCGATTGGCGGCGCGAAGGCTCGAGTCCGGAGAGAATCTGCGCCTTGAGTCCTGAGCCGCGCAAGGGCGGGGTAGGTGTCGGCTCAATCGCCATAGAGATCGCAGCCCCGAGGCGGTGTCCAGCCACCCGTCCTCGATCGGCGCGGTCGGCTCCAAGCTAAAGGTGGGAGCGGACTCTGGTGCGGCCTCCAGGACACTGTCCGGCGGCAGAGATAGATCATGCCCCTCGTGACAGTGTGGCGTGCTTGGCTGTGGCTCGAACCCGTCGAAGATCAAGTCTCCGCGGATGTCAGCCATGTAGGTCAAACTTCCAAATCCGACGTGATGGCCAGGGGCGTAGCTTTCAATCTGCTCCAGATGGCCAAGCTAATTGGCCCGCAGTGCAAAGCCGCCGAATACGAAGATCTGTCCGGGGAGAAAAGTCTCACCCTGGAGCGCATCGTTGTTGATGATCGGAGGAGCCATCGGGCCTAAAGATGACGACACAAAGGAACTCTCAATGAAAGCACCAATGTCGGTGTCAAAATCGGCGGATCTCGGGTAGGGGTCCCGAACTGTGCGTCTAGGCGGATGGTAACAGGAGACAAGGGACATGATGTTTTTACCCAGGTTCGGGCCCTCTCGATGGAGGTAAAACCCTACTCCTGCTTGATTAATATTGATGACATGGGTGGTACAAGAGTGGATCTACCATGAGATCAGAGAGGCTAAATCCTAGAAGCTAGCCTATGGTATGATTGTTGTTTGTCCTACGGACTAAAACCCTCCGGTTTATATAGGCACCGAATAGGGTTAGGGTTACACAGAGTCGGTTACAATGGTAGGAGATCTACATATCCGTATCGCCAAGCTTGCCTTCCACGCCAAGGAAAGTCCCATCCGGACACGGGACGAAGTCTTCATTCTTGTATCTTCATAGTCCAGGAGTCCGGCTACCCGGACACCCCCTAATCCAGGACTCCCTCACTCTCACCGAACAGCTCAAGGAGCCTCTGTAGCCACTTGTCCATCTAGTGATCGCGGAGACCCCTTGAGCAGCGATGAGGAGTGTTATCTCCACGGAGAGCCCTGAAGCTGGGTAAGATTCACCGGCGTGCATGTCTTCGCCTCATCCCGTTTCCAGGCACCGACGACGTCTTATTGGCTCCCACAATGAGAAGCCACCCGTTGGCATATGTCGCACCTACCACCCGACATTTAGGCGCCCACCGTGGGGCAGTGCACCGTCGTCCGAGACCTGTGCGGGCCGGGAACTCTCTTCCTCCCGATGGCGTAGCCAGCCCGCACGCCCGATGGCGCTGCCCGGCAGCGCAAGCGTCGGCGGCGCTTCTTGCGGCGAGCTGCCTCGCCGATCTTCTTGGCGAAGCTTGCATCTCCGACGAGCCCGCCTCCGATGCGGGCACAGGCTGCCTCGAGAGCCACCTCGTCAGTCTCCTTGACCAACTCCACGTCTCCAGCGAGCCTGCTGTGGATTTGGAGTCGGTTGGCTCCACCGACCTGATGCTTGTCGACACCGACATGGCATCGCTCGATGCTTTTCCCCACCAACGTTGTGATCTACAACGACCCGCTCCCCCGAGCCGACAGCTGTGGCAGTGCCATCACCGAGGTGCTGATCATCAGTCACTGCTGCGCCCCTGGCGAGAACGCCCACGACGCCCTGCAAGCGGTAGTCCACGACTTGTCCGTCCCCCTCCGGTGGCCGGCGCCGGGCTCTTGGAAGCGCGCGCCTCGCCCTCGTTGCGGAGGCTGAAAGTTAACCTCCATGAGGCGCCTCTTTGAGCTCACCGGCCGAAGTCGACCGCGCCGCCTTCGGCACGCCGCCTCCTGACAGGCCGAGCCGAATCGGCGCCATCAAGCAGCGTGGCGCAGCCATCGCCGACATGCTAGGAGTTGACCGCCCAGTCTACCCCACACCCCTCAAGAACCTGCGCGCCGCCCAGGCGGCCGTGGACGAGCTGAATGGACTGGGGGCCGAAGAGCTCCCCCACAAGACCAGACGCATCCAGCAGCTGATCGATGCTGCTGTGCAGCGGCACGAACCCGGCGTCCGCGCGGAGAGTCCTCCCCCGCGCTGAGAGCACGACGCAACGTCATGGACACCGACTGCGGGCAAAACCCGCGTGCGGCAAGAAAAAGAGCCGGCTGCCAGCCGCAGCTGAACCCAGATCTCCATCGAGCGTGACGCAGAAGGCCACCCTCGAGCCGTGGAGCGACGAGGCAACCCGCCTCCTCCTCCGCCTCGTGGGGATAGATATCTCACCCCGCCGCCAGTCACGCATCCGACTCTCAGCGGCCGACTAGGTCGCCGCGAAGGAGTCGGCGAGAACGATGCTCGCCATCGGATCGACCGCCTGGCACGATCCCTGGCGCTAGAAGAGGAAGACGATGTCAGGCCGCCTTGCTTCAGCCCCCGCATCCGCGACGAGCCCTTCCCCAAAGGGTTCTCTCTCCCAAGAGACACGCCCAAGTACAACGTCTCTGTGAAGCCGGAGGATCTGTTGATCGACTACTCCACTTCAGTCAGCATAGTGAACGGCAACAGGCGCGTTGCCGTGAAGTATGTGCCCCTCATGCTTCAAGGCACGACGCGAACCTGGCTCAACAACCTCAAGCCATATAGCATCAACATCTGGCTAGACTTCACCGAAGCCTTCATTCGCAACTTCACCAGCACCTACAAGCGGGCTCCCAAGCCCAGACAGCTCTCCTTGTGCGTACAAGGGCCCACTGAATCAACTCGTGACTACCTCACGCGCTGGTCCGAGCTCCGCAATTCCTGCGAGGGGGTGCACGAGGTTCAAGCCATAGAGTACTTCACTGCCGGGTGCCGAGAAGGCACCCTCCTCAAGCACAAGCTCCTCCGCGACAAGCCGACTACCCTCGATGAGCTGTTAGTCATAGCGGACAAGTACGCCACCGCCGACTCCTCGATGAAAACCGAGCTCAGGTGGACGCCTCCGGGAAGGTACTCAACCCGGCTCCCAAGACGCCGGCTGGCGACGCCAACCGACGCCCGTACCAGAACGACAACAAGCGCAAGGGCCCCATGCCGCCTTCAACCAGTTGGCAGGTGGCCACAGTCGAAGACGAACAGCCGAGGCGGCCCGCGCAAGCGAAGAAGAGGCGGCAGGCGCTTGGCAGCCGACCTTCTCCTACGAGCAGGCCCTTGACGCCCCATGCAAGTTCCACAGCGGCGCGAAGCCGTCCAACCACACGACCCGGAAGTGTCACTGGCTCACGCGAATCTCCAAGGGCGAAGGGCTAGTGCCGCCTCCGCCTGCTGGTCAGCCGCCTCCAGCTCCTCAACCGCCGGCCGCTCGAACAGTGGTCGGAGCCGTTCAAGATGAGTTCCCTGTCGAGCATGCCGCCTACGTCGTCTTTACAAGCCAGCCCGAAGACCGGCGCAGCAGGCGCCGACAACACCAAGAAGTCAACGCGGTCGCCTCCAACACCCCCGAGTACATGCACTTGTCAGAAAGGCCTATCAGCTGGAGCCGGGCCGACCACCCAGAGGTGATGCCGTCTCCCGGCTCTTACGCATTGGTTTTGGATGCCACCCTCACGACAGACAGGCGTGCCGCCCGTTTCTCCTGCGTGCTGATAGACGGCGGGAGCAGCATCAACATCCTGTACCGTGACACCATGGAGAAGCTGAACATCAAGACGAAGCAGCTCATGCCTAGTCAAACCGTGTTCCATGGCATTGTACCCGGCCTGTCCTGCTCACCAATCGGCAAGATCAAGATATATGTTCTCTTTGGGGACAAGGATCATTTCCGCCGAGAAGCGATCTGGTTTGAAGTGGTGGACCTTGAGAGCCCCTATCATGCACTGCTTGGCCGACCTGCTCTGGCCAAGTTCATGGCTGTGCCCCACTACGCCTACCTCAAGATGAAGATGCCGAGTACCAAGGGCATCATCACCATAGCCGGCGATTACAAGAAATCCTCCGAGTGTGCGGCAGCCAGCAGCCGGCTGGTCGAGTCCCTTGTGATCGCCGAAGAAAAGAAGAAGTTGGACCGGGTCGTGGCCATGGCTGGCAAGCAGCCAGCCCTGTCCCTCGACCCCAAGGAGTGTGATGCCCAAGGTTCTTTCAAGCCGGCCAAAGAAACGAAGAAGATCCCTCTGGACCCGGAGCACCCATAAAGGTTTGCCGTCATTGGGGCAAACCTAGACGACAAATAGGAAGGCGAGCTCGTCGATTTCCTCCGTGAGAATCGGGACATCTTCGCATGGTCCCCCAAGGACATGCCGGGTGTTCTGAAGGAATTCGCCGAGCACAAGCTACATGTTCGAGCAGATGCAAAACCAGTCAAGCAGCCCGTCCGCCGACTGTCAGAAGAGAAGAGAAGGATTGTAGGAGAAGAGATAGCCTGGCTTCTAGCAGCCGGCTTCATAATGGAGGTGTTCTTTTCGGAATGGCTTGCCAACCCGGTCCTCGTACTGAAGAAGAATAACAAGTGGCGCATGTGTATAGACTACACAAGCCTCAACAAAGCCTGCCCCAAAGATCCTTTCACCCTGCCGATCATGTGATAGACTCCACAGCTAGATGCAAGCTGTTGAGCTTCTTGGATGCTTACTCAGGCTACCACCAGATAAAGTTGGACCCCGCTGACCGCCTGAAGACCGCCTTCATCACGCCATTCGGAGCTTTCTACTACCTGACTATGACATTCGGCTTGAGAAATGCCGGTGCTACCTTTCAGCGTTGCATGGCAGAAATGCCTCCTCAAGCAACTCGGCAGAAATGTCCACGTCTATGTAGACGATATTGTGGTGAAGGCGGAGAAGCGCGACACCTTGCTGGAAGACCTCAAGGAGACGTTTGAGAACCTGCGCCGGTTTCAGATCAAGCTCAACCCCGAGAAATGCGTGTGCGGAGTACCAGCCGGCCAGCTTCTAGGCTTCCTGGTCTCCGAACGTGGCATCGAATGCAACCCCGTAAAGATCAAGGCCATTGAGAGAATGGAGATTCCCACCAAGCTGCGAGACGTCCGAAGTTTACGGGTGCTGGCCTCCACTGAACGCTTTATCGGCGGCTTGGAAAGCTCTCCCCCTCTACCGACTCATGATGAAGACCACTCACTTCGAGTGGAACGACCAAGCCGACCAAGATTTCCACGAGCTGAAGAAGATGCTGGCTACGCCGCCTGTCTTGGCAGCGCCGATTGAGAAAGAGCCCATGCTCCTTTACATTGCCGCTACTGGCCGGGTGGTCGACACCGTCATCGTGGTCCGGCGCTGAAAGAAGGCCGAGCTCAGCCGATCCAGAGGCGGTGTATTATTTAAGTGAAGTCTGTCCACCTCGAAGCAGAACTACCGCACTACGGAAGATGTGCTATGGTGTGTGCCGCCGCCAAGAAGCTCAAGCCCTACTTTCAAGAGCACCCCATCACGTCGTGTGCTTTGCCCGCTTCGCCGAGATCATAGGCAGCGGGATGCATCTGGCCGGGTGGCTAAATGGGCCATCGAGCTGGCTCCTTACACGATCTTCTACCAGCCTCGCACCGCCATCAAGTCCCAAGCATTGGCCGACTTCCTCGTCGACTGGGCCGAGACCCAGTACCTGCCGCCGGCTCCCGACTCTACTCATTGGCGGATTCACTTCGATGGGTCCAAGATGCGCACCGGCTTGGGAGCCGGTATCATCCTCACCTCTCCCAAAGGCGACAAGCTCAGATACACATTGCAAATTCATTTTGCCGCCTCCAACAATGTGGCCGAGTACGAGGCACTCATACACGGGCTCCGGCTAGCCAAAGAACTCGGCATCCGCCGGATCCTGTGCTATGGCGACTCGGATTTGGTGGTTCAACAATCATCTGGCGACTGGGACGCCAAGGACGCAAACATGGCAAGCTACCGCTTCCTCGTTCAGCAAATCAGCGGGTATTTTGAAGGATGCGAGTTCCTCCACGTGCCACATGCCGACAATGAGCAAGCAGATGCCTTGGCACGAATAGGCTCCACTCGACAAGCTATACCAACTGGCATCTCTCTCCAACGCCTCCTCAAGCCGTCTATCAAGCCGTCTCCAGAATTCGATTCCATCTTCGTGCCGCCTAACCCCAACGCAGTCGGATCCGGCTCGGGGACTTTGATAGGCGGCCCGGGGACTTCAACACGCGGCTCGGGAACTGCCATAGTCGCACCCAGCCCGGGGACTTCAAAACACGGCCCGGGGACTAAGGTAGTCGGCCCGGGGACTGCATCGACACAGCAGGCGGTGGCCGACTCCAGCTCTTCACCACCCAGCCCACCCGCCCTGGTTGCAGTAGCCGTGTTGGCTATAGAAGAAGTCATAGCTCCATCATGGGCTCAGCCCATCCTCAACTTCCTGGTGAACAGAGAACTGCCGGCTGACGAGATCCCGGCAAGACAAGTCCAACGCCGAGCCGGAGCATACATAATGGTCAACAGAGAACTCGTCAGGCGCAGTGTCACTGGAGTCTTCCAGCGCTGCGTCGAACCAGAAAAGGGTATAGCAATCCTCAAAGACATTCACCAAGGCGAATGCGGCCACCACGCGGCCTCAAGATCACTCGTTGCCAAAGCTTTCCGCCATGGATTCTTTTGGCCGACTGCTTTGGACGCTGCCAAGGAGTTGGTTAAACATTGCAAAGGGTGCCAAGTCTTCAGCTCCAAGCAACACCTGCTGGCTTCAGCACTCAAGACCATTCCCCTCACCTGGCCTTTTGCCGTCTGGGGACTGGACATGGTGGGCCCGTTCAAGATGGCGCGCGGCGGCATGACACATATGCTCGTCGCCATGGACAAATTTACCAAGTGGATTGAAGCGAAGTCGATCAAGAAGCTGAATGGGCCGACTGCCGTGACATTCATCGCAGATATCACAACTCGGTACGGCGTGCCACACAACATCATCACCGTCAATGGCACCAATTTCATCAAGGGAGCATTGGCACGTTTCTGCACGACACAGGGCATCCGACTGGACTTAGCGTCCGTTGCCCACCCGCAGTCAAACAGCCAAGTCGAGCGAGCCAACGGCCTCATCCTTTCCGGCATCAAGCCCCGACTAGTCGTGCCACTGGAGCGTTCGGGCGGTTGTTGGCTCGACAAGCTGCCGGCTGTCCTCTGGAGTCTGCGCACTACCCCGAACAAGTCAATCGGCTTCACCCCTTTCTTCCTTGTATATGGTGCCGAGGCTGTCATCCCAACTGACATCGAGTTCGACTCGCCTCGGGTGACCGTGTACACGGAGGCGTAGGCCAAGGAAGCACGAGAAGACGGCGTCGACCTGCTGGAAGAAAGCCGGTTGTTAGCTCTCAGCCGGTCCACCATCTACCAGCAGGGTTTGCGCCGCTACCACAGCCGGTAGGTCAAGCCAAGATCCTTCCAAGAGGGTGACCTTGTGCTCCGGCTGATCCAGCGAACAGCCGGCCAGCACAAGCTCTCGACCCCTTGGGAAGGCCCCTTCGTCATCAGCAGAGCATTGGGAAACGACTCCTACTACCTGATCGACGCATAGAAGCCGAAGGCACGAAAGAGAGATGATTCCGGCAAGGAGTCGAAACGACCATGGAACGCCAACCTCCTCCGAAGATTTTACAGTTAAAATGCAGTATGTATGACGCTACCTTTTGTACTAAGTATGAGACAATAGGCCCCCCGAGGAGCACTCGGGGACTGCCATCTTTTATCTATGAATGAGGAGCATCATGCTTATGATTATGTCACTACATTCATTCTCCTCGTCCGGCACCGGGTTCGACCAGTCGGCCCGGGGACTTGCCGCCTTGAGTTATATTCAAGTTCTACCTGCAGTTAGACAAGTAGTGTGCCGGCACCCAAGCCCTCTCTTGTCGAAAGTCGCAGCTCGAAGAATCAGCTGTCCGGCTGGCAAGAGTCAAAGGCAGGAAGGGATGCCCACATGAAAAACGGCTAAGGACTAACGAACTTATATAACAAAAGCGGCTCCCCCCGCCCGACCGGCTGCGGAGCAACCCGGCCGGCCCCATTCACCTTGCCACAATCTAAGAAAGCTCAAGTACTTGTCTTCCCACAAATGGCCAAGTTCCTCCCCAGCCACAGTACCAAAGCAGCCTGTCCATTTGGGAAAAGCGGCGACAAGGGAAGGTGGCAAAGGAAACAACCTAAGGATAAAAAGCAAATACGAATGGAAGCCAAACACATGCATGATTATATTTACACAAAAGCCTTCGAAAGGCCGGCATTCAACATAGTTTGAATACACCCCCAGTGGGTGGAACTGCGCGAAACTAATAAATAAGCTTTTCATAGTGTAACAAGCAGGAAAACAAGAATGGAAGGTCAGGCCAAGGGAGCGATGGGCGAGCCGGGCAGGTCGGTGGAGGCGGCAGTGCCGGCCGGAGGAGTGGCCGGCTGGCGGATCTCGGCCTGATCATCACCTCTGGCAGACGGCGCGCTCGCGTGCGCCTCGTTGCTGGAGGCACGATCAGGCTGAAGCTGGCTGGTCGCTTCGCCGTCGGGCACAACGTCTTCACCACCCTCCCCTTCCTCATCTTCGCCTTCATCGCTGGAAGCGATCTCCTCCGCCATGTCCTCACCTTCCGCCGGGTTCAGCCCGAACCACTCCTCCGGCTGGGCGACGCCGTTGTCATCCACCTCAGGAGCGACGGCGCTGGTGTTGGTATAGTCGGCGATTGCCGAGACGCGCTGGATGATAGCCGGCCGCACCGCCACCAGCTCCTCGTCGGCCTCCTGCCGCCAGTGCTCGGTGAGGCTAAGCTCAGCCAGGATACCGAGCTCGAGGCGAACTCCAGCGCCGCTTTGGCACGGACCCGGCGGCGGAAGCCTTCCGAGCCTCGGCGGCCATTGCAACCTCCAGCCGGTCGGCGATCCGCTGAGAAGTGCGGGAATCGCCTCGCCGGGCCAAAGGGCGGTCAGCACTTGCGCCCCGGCACGCTGAAGGCGGCGGAGCATGCGGTGAGCCGGTTGCAGTCGGGCCTGGATCGCCAAAAGCTACTCCTCAAGCGTCCGGCTGGCATCTGGCGCGATCTCGACCCCTCCCTGCCGGTGTGCCTCGCGGTGGGCCTCGATGGCTTGGCTGGCGGCGACGGAGTAGCTGGGAAAGTAATCTGCATGAAGAGCAAAGAAGCAGCACAGAATCAGAAGATAAACAAGAGGGCAGGGGACCAGCAAGGGGCGAGGAGGAAGGCGGCTTACCGTCGATCAGATCCTCAACCCGTCCATAACCCTCGCTCAGCGCTTGCTTCGCCTCAGCCCAGCCCGCCGCCTCGGTCTCGAACTCGGCTTTGAGGGTGGCCTCGCTGTCCTGCGCCTTCTTCAGGGCCGCCTTATGGCTCTCCTCCTGGTCGACCAGTTTCTTGGCCAGGCGGTCGCGTTCCTAGGCCAAGGCGCTGCACTCAGCCTCCTTGGCACGAAGGGTGGTCTGGGCCCCGCCTAGCTGCTCCCTCAAGTCGGCGTTGGCCTTTGCAAGCATGAAGATAAGGGGAAAAGCAATGAGGAAGAAGTCGTCAGGGAAGATCCGACCAGACTGCTTAGTAGTCGGCCCGAATCTCGGGGACTACACCCGTGGGTCTTGTTGGCCATACGTGAGATAAAAAGCAAGCACACCTCGGCTATTAGTCAGGTCGGCGGCCTTCAGGCTTAGCTCCTGGGCCTGGGAGTTGAAGGCAGCCGCGCGGAGATTATGATATTCCTGGAAATCAGACGGGGTGCGAATAAGAGTAAGATAGCCGTCAAAGCCTACTAAAAGTTCCAAGCCGCCTGCTAAGCAGCCGACTCGGAACTCGGGGACTACACCCAGTGGGTGCGCCGACGCGCCCCCACGGAAGAAATCAAGAAACCAATCGACTAAGGCAAGAAGACTCATCCAGATGACTGCTCGCGTCGAGAGAAACTCTTAGGTGTACCGTTGCAGTGAGGCGGCCTGGGCCTGGAGTCGGCGCCGGACCTCCTGTGCCGCCACGTTCAGCTCGGTCGTTCCACCGCTGGGCGTCCACTCGGACGTGCTGGCGCTGGCCGCCTCCAGATCCTGCGCCGTCGAGCTGGCCCCGCGGCTCTCTGCGGCTCCGGCGCCAAGGGCGCCTCTCCCGCGCGCCGGTGAGGCGGCGACTGCACCACAAGATCCGCCCCGCCACGAATCGCTGACCCGGCGCTCCAGCGCGCGGCAGATCGGTGGCCTTGGCCCGTTCCAGTCGGCGCCGATCGTGGCGCCTCCTCCAGGATGATCACGTCATCCTCCCTCCTCTCCATCACCGGCCGGTCGCGGTCGGCTTCCTCCGACGGGGGCACGGGGATGTTGGGAGCCACGGCGCGGAGGGGAATGATGAGCTGCAGAGGCTGATTGGTCAGAGCCTCCGCCTCCCTCTCCGCGGCTGCGGCCTCCGCCTGAGCCTTGGCCGTAGCGTTGGCTTGCGCCTCGGCCGACTTCTCCTTCGCCTCCTGGGCGGCCCTCCGCTCCTCCGCTTCTCGCGCCTCCCGCGCGTTCCGCTCCATTGCCTCCATGAGGTCGGCGCGGGGATCCATGCGGCGGGAGCTCGAACACCCTCCCGTCGGTCCGACTATGGAGGCGGCAGGAACCCGTTCGAGGGAAAGCGGCGCCCTGTTCAGCAAATCAAGAAGACGGCTTAGGTGAGCCTCGACCAAAGAAGACAATAAAAAAGCACGAGACACTCAAAACTTACGCCGAGACCGCCTGCGGCTGCTTCACCACCTTGCGGAAGCGGGCCGCCTTCGCGGCCGCCTCGTCCCGCTTGGTTGCCGCCATGGAGCCCTTGGGTTTCTTCGGCCGGCTGCCGAAGAGAGACGGCCCGGCCCGACGTTTTTGTGCGCCACCCCGAGCGGCCGGCGCGACAGAAGGTCCCGCGCCTTGGTGATCGGCCGCCGGTTGGCGACGCGGGATGGCCTCGGCTTCATCGTCGTCCGGGCAGTCCCCGAAGCCGGCCGCGAGCTCGGGTCCGCCTGCCTCTCCGCCGGCTCCGACAACGGCGTCGTCCATGGCGGCCGCCCCTAGATCCGGGTCGTCGGGGTCATCCACTGTGCGGTCGGCCATGAACTGGTGCTCCGTCCCTGCGGCTCCGGCCGCCGGTCGAAGAAGGGGGTTCTGCTCAAAGACTAGCCGGCTAGTAAAAAGTCGGCCGTCACGAACCCGGCAACAAGAGAAGAAGAAAAGAAGGAAAACTCACCATAGGCGGGGGATCAGCCCAAGAATACGGCGCCTTGCCATACTGCCACTCCTCGGTGAGCTTGCAGTTGGAGATGTAGTTCACCATATAAGATACCTCATCACGAGGCATCTCCTTGGTGCTCAGCCAGCATGGGTCGAAGCGGCCGCTCATCTGGCAGATCATGTGCGGTCGACCTTGGAGCGGGAGCACCCGGCGCTCCACGAAGGCGGCGACCAGGCGGCCCCAACCAAGCCCTCCGATTGGACCATCACTCGGAGCCGGGTGACGGCAGCGTTCCCAGCCAGGGAGAGCGACCTGGCTCGATAGGACCAAGACGGCTGCCTCCCAGCCGGCGGGCCGGCTACGTAAGCCGGCAGGTTGACAAATTCGCCTTGCGGGGCGATGTTCTTCACGTAAATGTATGATTGCTGCAAGAGTTTCACCGACTGGATCAGCGGGATAGGCGGAAAAGGGTTGTTGTCAGCTGACCTCCACATGGTGATGAAGGCGCCACAGGGGGCGGGCACGCCCGAGGAGACGGTGCCGAGCTTGCACTGGAAGAAATCCCCAAAGAGCTCAAGGGTTGGGAGGACGCCAAGAAAACCCTCGCATAGAGTGACGAAGGCCGATAGCAGCATCACCGTGTTGGGGGTGAGATGATGCGGCTGGAGGCGGTAGAACTCGAGGAAGGAGTGGAGGAACCCGCTCGCCGGCAGGCCGAGGCCGCGCAGGCAGTGCGAGCAGAAGATGACCCGCTCGCCCTCCACCGGCGCCGGCGAGACCTCCGTCTCCGGCGCGAGGCGGGTCTTCACGAAGCCCTCGCCCGGCAGCCGCCGCGTCTTGCGAAGCCAATCGATGTGGTCCTCGTGGACGTTGGAGCCATCCCACGAGCTAGATAGCGCCATGGGAGCAAGGACGAAGCGAGAGAGGCACGGCGGCGCAGAATGCGCAACCATGCTGCGGCGGAGCGGCGGCGAACCAGGAAGGTCGACGGCGAAACGACGCGACGGCGAGGCGCTGCAGCGGAGGAAGAAAGGAGAAGGAGGCAGAGGGAAGGGTGGAGCGAGGGCGAGCGTGCGAGCGTCTGCCGCTCCCCCTCCACCCCCTACTTATAGGCTCGTGCGGCGGAGCCGAGGAGGCGGCGTGGGAACGTGGGATTGCTGCGCCCCTCCCCCGCCCCGCGATATTGCGCCCTAAAGGCGTGCTGAAACTGCCGCGGGAAGGCGAGCGGTCCGTTCGGGCCGCAGAGGATCTGCACATGGGCCGACACCTAGGTGTGGCGGGCCCCAGCCTGCGGCGACGTCCCATCGCGCGCGTGGGCTGGCAGGCCTTTTTGGCCACATGGCGCGCGGAGTGGCGCACGGTCAACGCGTGATTCGGCTCGCGCTCTCACCTTCGAGCTGCAGAGTATCCCGAAGACGGCGCACCCGCCCAAAGCCGGCTCCTAGCTGCCGGCCCCTCAGGGTAGGAAGCCGATCGAGCTTCTCGTCCTTTCTTCAGCCTCGAAGCTCAACCAGCTTCGGGGACTACTGTCGGAGTAAATGACCACGGGTAGCCTAGCCGGCTCCCCCTGGGACTTCTGAAAAAATTATGAGTCAATCAAGCCCTCCAACATCCAAGACACGGGGCCGCCTTCCCCCTGCCGGTTGACTCTCAGGCCGGCTACCGGGAGGCGGCCCGGCCATAAAACCTACATGAAGAAGGCCACAAGAGGGCCGACTCCTAAGGAGCCGGCCACAAGAGGGCCGACTCCGAAGCCAACGACGAGAAGGCCGACTCAAGAAGCCGCCCCAAAGAAGTGCCAAGGCCGCACCCTCAGTCTGCACCCACATAGCGGTGATGAGGCAGGCGTGGCTACAGTGAAGCCTGCCACCCCACATCCCGGAGCGACATAGCCACAGTCGCCCGTCTGGGCTGTCGGTTCGGGTTCAGCAGACCCTCTAGGTTCGAACTCTGGGGTGCACGCGGAGATCTCACCTCCAACCTACCTACCCCTCGTCGCCTTGCAAGGATCTAAACTACACAAAGAGCAACACAAGGGACACAAGGTTTATACTGGTTCGGGCCACCATTGTGGTGTAATACCCTACTCCAGTGTGTGGTGTGGTGGATTGCCTCAGGGGCTGATGATGAACAGTACAAGGAAGAACAGCCTCACGAGGGTCTGTTCTTGGCCGGTGCGACGAACTGCTAGGGGGAGTTCAGTCGCTCTCTCTCTCTCTCTCTCTCTCTCTCTCTCTAGATTGCTTGATCTCTAGCTCTGTTCTTCCCTCCTTCTAGATTGCCTCTACCCTGTGGGTGGCTAGTCCTATTTATAGGCAGAGGCCCTGGGCCTCTTCCCAAATATTGAGCGGGAAGGGCGCCAACAATTGGCCATTTTGAAGGGGAACATCTAGTACACTTATCCTGACTAAAGTCGGTCCTCGCCTGCCAAAGACTCTGACGGTGACGTCGGCTTGGGCTCCACGATGACCTCCTTCCTGCCGTTGTGTTGGTCTTGGTCTTGTTGCACCAAAATGGTTGCCTTTGCTTGATGCTCTCGCATGCGCTTGCCTCCTTTGCACCAAAGAGGAAATGAGGACACTGCGCGGGCTGGCGCCCTCCTGGCACCCTTGGTCGTCATGGCTTGCGTATGGGCACCTTGTGAGGTACCCCGCCTTGATCTCTCCGCCTCCTCGCGAGCCAGCCTGACGAGGCCGTGCCTGAGGAAGCTTCCTGTCGTCCGCCCATGATCTCTTGGCCCCTCGCGAGGTCTTGAGCTTGTGCCGATGAAGATGGGCGTCTTGGGCCACCCCTTGAGCCACGCCGAGGCGCGAGCGAGCAAGTCAGGTACCCCGTTCCCGAAGCGCCGACAGTAGCCCCCGGGCCCAAGGCGCGCCTGGACTTGGCTTAGCGGAGAAGCGAAGGGGCAAGTGCGAAGCGCCGCGGGCCCTAACAGCCTGCGGCCTTGGGTGCCGCGTGGAGGTTGATTGGACGTGGGCGTCTCCACTCCCCCACGACGCCTTGGCAACTGCACGAATTGACAAGTCCCTGCATGCAAAGCGGGTCATGATTACCTGTGATCGTGGAGGTCGACGGTTGGCCTTCCCCGGCTATAAGTACGGAACGGCGCGTGCCCTTCCAGTCCATCTCTTCTTGCTTCTCCTTCTTCTCCATCCTTGCCATCCTCCACATTGCTGCGATGGCTCCGATCCGCCGGTTCTCCGTATAAGGGAAAGGAAAGGCCCCCTGAGAGGGTCCCGATCCACTTCCGCCGAAGAAATGGCTAGCCCTCTGCCGTCGAGATGAGGGCGCCCGGCATGAGGTGTCGAGGCCCTGGTACGAGCGGCTACCGCCAGGGTTCCCGCTACCCTTGTACACCCGCATTGAGGGCCATGAAGGAGTCGACGCCGAGCGCCATGGACGACGCCGCCGTCGGCGCCGGCGGGTCACGGCGGTGCGCTTTGTTCCTACTGGAGTCCATGCCGTGGGCTCCTCTCGAGAGTTTGTGCTCCACGCCGCCATGCCTCCTCAGTCTTGGATTCGCCTTCCTCCCTCCTTCGCCTTCATGATTCCGCGGAGGGGATCTCTGGAGCTCTGGTTGCAGCACGCCGGCTGCAGCACCCTTGCGACCGGAGCAGAGGTTGCGGTCGTCGCTCCGGGCAAGGTCTTCATGACTCGAAGCTGGCGCGAGATCGCCCGGGTCTGCAAGACGAGGGGCGCCCTCGTGATCCACCTAGAGTACGACGGCGCTTCTGTAAGTGCATCTAGTGCCCCTTAGTGATTTTGGTGTATTGAAGACTTATAGGTTAAGGGACTAATGTATTTATGAGTGTACACATGTCTATAAGTCTATGAGGAGTTTGACATTTACAGAGAAAGTCGACCACTAAAAATGAAGTTCTTCGACTGAAGACTTTGATATTCTGAAGACTTTCTGAAGGCTTTGAAAGTGAAGAAATTGGTGTGACCTTGAAGACTTGGTATTCATTTGAGGAACATGAAGCGTGAAGACTTTTGTTTTCGTAGTTTCGTTTTCTCTTTCTTGAGTCATAGGAAACACCGTCTTTGTTAAAGGGGTCGAGGAAATACTAAGGAAAAATTTCCATGTGATGCTCAACTCAAAATCCTACACCTACCAATCCCTTGAGTGAAGCCATTGGAAATCTCATACAGTTCAGTCAATTTCTTGATGTGATGAGGCGAAGTTCTTACAGTCGTTGAGAATTTGTTTTGACCGAGGAGTTAGGAATTCGCCGAAGTCTGGATTGCCTACGATGAGGAACATGATATACGAGGAATTTGAGATTCAAATTTCCGACCGTTCTTGTGCTGCGTGCCAGCTGTTCCAAAATATCTTATCCACCTAACGGTCATATCATTGAAGGGCATTTATGTATTATCATGTCGAGCTGCTCCCTAGGCTATAAATAGCCGCCCCCTACAACCACGAGCTGGCTGGCTGCTCCGGGAGAACTTGACACTTGTCACTTGAGAGCAACCCATCCTCCGAGGACTTTGAGCGAAAATCATCGAGTGAGGAAAAACCCAAACCCAAACACCTATAAACCCAAAGAGATTGAGCATCACTAAAGAGATTGATCCTGCGTGGATCCGACGCTTGTTACCTTTGAAGACTGTGCTTCTTCCAGACGGTTAGGCGTCATGGTCTAGAGCATCCAAGAGGAATTGTGGATCGCCGAGTGACCGAAGTCTCAGAAGGTTTGGAAGTCGCTGAAGACTTACCACAGTGATTGGACGAGGTCTGTGTGACCTTAGTTCAAGGAGAATATGGTGAGGACTTGGTCTCCTGAGCTGCGTGCTCAGCGACTGGGTGTCCGGGACTGTGTGTCCTCAAGTTTAAATACTCATCCGCTCCAACCAGACGTACAACTGAGACAACAGTTGGAACTGGTCTACCAAATCATTATCTTCACCAACCTTACTGGTTCTATTTCCTCAACTCTTTCATTTCCTCATTACTATGTTGAGTGCTTGTTCATATCGTGTTTGAAGACTTTGGTGAAGACTTTCTCAATTCCTCGTTCAATTTCTTGATCTGTTTGTCTTCATCTTGTGTTATCCTGTGATTACGCTTTCTGTACTCTGTGATTGTCTTCATTTCATCATGATGACCATGCCTGTATTCTGTTATGCTTACTTCTGAGTAGTTATTCCGCTGCAAGTAGTTCTTCACTTAAGAATGTCCTCACTGGCAAATTCCTCAGTGAAGAATTCATAAAAATCGCCTATTCACCCCCCTCTATTCGATATAACGCACTTTCAATTGGTATTAGAGCGAGGTACTCCCTTGTTCTGTGTGATTTTGGTTTAACCACCTGGAGTTTTAGTTATGTCGACCGCAGGTATGCAGAAAGTGACACGCCCTATCTTTGACAGTCATGATTATCCCAAGTGGAAGGCCATGATGAGGAAGCGCCTCATGGCTATGAACAGCAAGCTGTGGACCGTCACGGAGATTGGTCTTACCGATCTACGTAAGAAGGCTGGCGCTGATGACATTCGCAAGTACACTCGACTTGACATCATGGCGAAGGACAAAATCTGTTCCTGCCTATCCAGAGATGAATTCAAGCGCATTATGCATCTCTGCAATGCGAAGCTTATCTGGGACCGAATCTCTGACGTCTATGAAGGTCATCGAACTCGTCATGATCCTTGGTTTAAGGACTTCAAGGAATCTCTCGAAACGATGACTTTCAAACCAGAATCATCATCTTCTGCATCATGTCTCATGGCAAAGGGTGACAAGGTAACCGAATGTTCCTCATCCGAGTTTAGTGACGATGAATCTGATAATGATGGATCTGATGAAGATATTGAACTTAGTTATACAAAACTTGTTTGCATTGACACTAAACAACAAATGGCCTTGGAAAAGGTTCAAAACATGCTAGACAAAAGTAACGATATGTTGGGTGAAGAAATGGATCGCACTAAAGCCCCGGTGAAAATCTTGAGACTTGATCTAGGTTTGATAACCTTCAAGGTCATCATAACACTCTCTTATCGATCATGAGAAGCTTTCTTATGAATTTCTTCAAAAAAGCAAGATCTTGAAGCTAAGAGTGAGTTATGAAGATCTTCGAAGGGCGCTTGTTCACTACTTGCTCAACAAATCAGCGCTTCTCAGGAAGAATTTGTTCCTCCATGCTTAAAGTGCATTGAACGTGAATCTGCTAATTCTTCACCTGAATGTTCAAATGCTTCAATTGTTACAAATTCTTCACCTGCCTCTACTATCACTAATTCCTCATTTGAGGACATTTCTAGTATCACTGACGATGCAGGGCTGAAGGAATTGTACATGACATGCATGTACAAAAGCCTCAAAGGGCATCAGACTCTTTGTGATGTGCTTAAAAAGCAGATCCTCAACAGAAACCCTAGGAAAGAGGGTATTGCCTTTGAGAGGAAACTCAATGCTGATGGAACATATTGGAAGCCCGAACAGTACCCCAAAACCTCATGGGTTGCTGCAAAGGGACCTCAAGTTGATCCATCTAACTTATCTGGCTTTACATGTGAATCTCCTCATTCTTATGATGAGTCATTTGACTCCAACTATAAACTGTTCAAAAATCAGAATGGTGAAGTATTTGCTAGATATGTTGGCACTAACTGCAGGAACGGTTCTCCTATGAAGAAAATCTGGGTTCCCAAAAAAAGCCTTGAAAGTCTTCAGGTGAATGTCCTCATGACACCACCTGTGAAGAATAGGAACCCTAGATCAAACTCTTCATATGGACCAAATGCTTCATATGGATCCAAGTCCTCATACGGACCAAAGTCCTCACGTGGATCAAATTCCTCAAAAGGATCAAAGTCCTCATATGATTATCATCGTGCTAACGACTCTGTTTCGCAGGGTAGAGCTAAGGGCTATGAATATGGGCATTATTCTTCAAACCATATGTTCATAAGTCCTCGAAGAATTTCTCGGCTTATTCATATGCTTACCCTAACCCCTCCTATGTGAAACGAACTGGATTGGCTTCTATGCCACCATTCTCATACGGAGCTCGTAGATTGATGAACTCTTTTCCACCCCTTCAGATGTGGGTGGTGAAGAAAAAGAACTAATCTCTTCAGCAGGGTCAGGTCTCCAGACGTGCTTTAACGTCTGAAGAATTTCTTTGAGGACACGACAAAATTGCTCGAAAGGGCGCAGCGAATCATGATGAAATGAACTTTCATTTCACACGTCCTCATACTGCTATATCTGTTTTACTCTTTGATGAAATTCATCTGATGAATTTGATATCATATTCTTCACTGATGAAGTATATGAGTTCGTAAGTTGCACTAATTCATCTGCAGGATGATCAACCCAAAGCCACTGAGTGGGTCCTCGATAGTGGATGTACAAATCACATGACTGGTGACAAGAACCTATTGATGGATGCTCCCTTATCACCGTCACATCTGAAGCATATCATCTTTGCTGACAAAGGCAAAAGTCAGATATTGGGTCTAGGTAAGGTTGCGATCTCTAAGGACATACACATGGACAAACTCATGCTTGTTGAGTCCTTAGGATACAATCATGTCAGTCTCAATGCTTTGTGATCTTGATATGGTTGTTGTCTTTGGCAAGTATCATTGTGTTGTGATTATGGAAGCTGACAATTCCAAAGTCTTCGAAGGCTTTAGGGGAGGAGACTTGTATATTTTTGATTTCTCTACAGGATCATAACCAGCCGTGTGCCTACTTGCAAAAGCTTCAGAAGGCTGGCTATGGCACCGATGACTTGGTCATGCAGGCATGAGGAATTTGCACACGCTTGCGAAGAAGAAGCATGTCATTGGCATTGAGAATGTCAAATTCCTCAAGGATCACTTGTGTGGAGCCTGTGAAGCTGGAAAAATGACCAAGGCCAAGCATCCAGAGAAGACTGTCATGACCACTACTCGTCCATTCGAATTGCTTCACATGGACCTCTTTGGTCCTAATCATTACTCAGCAGTCACTAATGATGCATCTCTATATGGCTTTGTTATTGTTGATGATTACTCTTGTTACACATGATCACACATTGTCACTTACAAACATGAAGTGCAGGAAGTCTTCAAACGATTCTCCTCGAGGGCTTCAACCAACTTTGGTGTGAAGATCAAGTACATCAGGAGTGACAATGGAACTGAGTTCAAGAATTCTGTTCTTGATGACTATCTTGATGAACTTGGTATTACTCATGAGTTATCTGCTCCTTATACTCCTCGGCAAAATGGCGTCGTGGAGCGCAAGAACAGAACTCTTGTTCAGATGGCTCGCACTATGCTTGATGAATACAAAACACCTCGTCGTTTTTGGATTGATGCAATTGATACCGCGTGCCACATCATCAACAGAGTATATCTTCACAAATTCTTCAAGAAGACTGCCTATGAACTCCTCACTGACAAGAAACCCAATGTGAGTTATTTCAAAGTCTTTGGTGCTAAATGTTGGATTAGAGATCCTCATCACAATGCTAAATTTGCACCGAAAGCACATGAAGGTTTTATGCTTGGTTATGGAAAGGACTCGCACACCTCTGAGTCTTCAACAACGCTCTTCACAAGGTTGTTGAAGCTGTAGATGTCTTGGTTTGATGAAACTAATGGCTGCAAAGAGAGCACCTACTTTCTGTGATAGATGAACCTTTTGAGGATTCTATCAAGTTTAAAGCGATCGAGGATGTCATTCCTCTTGAAGAATCTCTGAAGAATTCATTCGAGCGTGAAAAGCGTCGAGCTAATGCACTGAAGATAATTTGAAGAAAATGGTTTGAAGAAAATGCTGATCAAGTTAAATCGACGACAACCAGCTCATCCTCGCGTTGCAAGAGAAGTGCAAGTTGAAAAGATCATCGATGACATTGAAGCACCAGGTCCTCTCACACGCTCAAAAGCTTCACATTTATCTAACTTTTGTGGGCACTATGCTTTTGTCTCTATCACAGAGCCCACTAAGGTAGATGAAGCATTTCGGATCTGAGTGGATTCAGGCCATGCAAGAAGAATTACATCGATTCGAGCTCAACAATGTCAGGAACTGGTCAAACGTCCAGATCCTCGCAAGCATAATATCATTGGCACAAAGTGGATCTACCACAACAAGCAAGATGAAAATGGCCTTGTGGTGAGGAATAAAAGCACGACTTGTAGCTCAAGGCTACACACAGTTGAAGGAATTGATTTCGATGAAACTTTTGCACTGTTGCTAGACTTGAGGCTATTAAGATATTACTTGCTTATGCTAACCATCATAATATCACATTATATCAAATGGATGTGAAAAGTGCATTCCTCAATGGTAAGCTTGAGGAAGAAGTATATGTTGCTCAACCCCAGGTTTTGAAGATCCAAAGAATCGACAAAGTCTTGAGACTCAACAAGGCCCTCTATGGCCTCAAGCAGGCCCTCGGGCGTGGTATGATACTTTGAAGGAATTCTCCGTGAAGAATGGCTTCACACCGGTTCACTCGACCCTACTCTCTTTACTAAATCCTATGATGGTGAACTGTTTGTGTGCCAAATATCGTTGATGATATTATCTTTGGTTGTCTTGACCAACGTTATAGTGATGAATTTGCCTATATGATGAGTGAAGAATATCAAATGTCTATGATGGGAGAGTTGAAATTCTTCTTAGGTCTTCAAATTAAATCAACAACACAATGGCATATTCATATCTCGGAGAAATACCTCAAGGATGTTACGAGGAAATTGGCATGCAAGATTGCAAAGGCGTCAAAATTCCTATGCCCACAAATGGCCATCTATGCCTTGATGAAAATGGTATTGACTTGATCACAAGGTATACCGCTCCATGATTGGTTCTTTATTGTACTTATGTGCATCTAGGCCAGATATAATGCTTAGTGTTTGCATGTGTGCCTGATTTCAAGCTACAGAAGGAATCACACCATAAGGCTGTGAAGCATATTCTTGATATCTAGCTCACACACCAACACTAGGATTATGGTACCCCAAGGGCTCTACTTTTGATCTCATTGGATATTACGACTCGACTATCTTTGGTGATCGTGTGGACCGCAAGTCAACATCTGGTACTTGTCATTTTCTCGGACGCTCTTTAGTCTGTTGGTCCTCGAAGAAACAGAACTGCGTATCACTTTCTACTGTGGAAGCTGAGTACATTGCTGCTGGTTGTTGCTGTGCTCAATTGCTGTGGATGAAGCAAACTCTCAAGGACTACGACATCAACGTGAAGAATGTGCCTCTCTACTGTGACAATGAGAGTGCCATCAAGATTGCTGACAACCCAGTTCAACACTCGAAGACAAAGCACATTCAGATTCGTCATCATTTTCTTCGCGATCATGTGTTGAAGAGCGACATCTTTATTGATCATGTGAAGACTGAAGAACAGCTAGCCGATATCTTCACAAAGTCCTTGGATGAGAAGAGATTTAGCAAGTTGCGGTGTGAGCTAAATATTTTAGAATCTTCGAATGTTCTTTAAAAAGGACACACATCCTGACACTTATGCAAAATTGATGACTTAGATGTGCAACACATGAAGAAACGTTTTTCTTCAATCAATGAAGAATAACACTCTAAGTGTGAAGAAATTAATGAAGAATTTGATTCTCAGAACCCTACGACAATTGTACGTGGTGTCTGAAATCATCATTCTTATACGGTGGGCCACGCCACCATCAAAGTTGAAAATCTTCAATTTGGGCTTTTCCTAAGTTTTGAAATTCTTCTTATATATATATATATATATATATATATATATATATATATATATATATATATATGGGTTTATGTCCTCTACAACATTCACTTATGGCTATTTCTTCAAGTTGCACTTTCTACTAAGTGAATGTGATCGGACCCTTCCCCCTCTATGCTATACTCAACCCAATCTATTCACAAATTCTTCATGCGCGTTCTATTTGAAACTCGTTCAAAACCTTCACTGTGTCCTTGTCAGCTGAAGAAATTGCGAACGGAACTTTAAAACTAATCTTATCCAAATTTTCGGCTTTGCCGCTCAAACCGTTCCGCTTTCTATGATAGACTTATCTATTCACCCACGATCTAACACGATCTCCACTTTTCAGTACGTGGGTGACACATGTCAAGCGAATGAGAAGGGTCAGAGGCACGTTTATCCTAAATCTTCGGGCGAACAGTTTTTTCACTGTGGCTATAAATACCCCCTCTCCCCTTCCTCACTTCCTTTACTCCGCTCGACCCCTCTCTCTCTCTCGCTCGAGCTTCTCAAACCCTAGCGCCGCCGCTACTCCATCGTCGCCGGTGAGGAAGAGCTTCACTTCCTCGACCTCGTTGCCATCGTACTCGCACCGACCGCGGAAATCTTCACTCCGCCGCCGCCGTAGATGTCTTCCTCCGCCAAGTTAGGGCGTGGAAGATCTGAACTGACGAGCTTCAAATCTACACTTCTCAGTTCGACGTGTTCTTCATCCAGGGTAAATTAAAAGTTACTTTTACTTCCCTCTTTGATCCAAACTTTCTCTGCAAAATCTTCAAAGGTGTTTTATTCTTCAAATCCTCACACACAAAACACCTCACTAGTCATCTTTCTTGATTCGTTTCTCTAAGCATCATTTTTCTTCAAGATTCCTCAATTGTGTGGATCCTCAATCTATGCAACTCTGGAACCTAAGACAAAGAACGCTTAGTGAAATTCTTCAAGGCTCATCTGGTCCAATTCCTCAAACTTGTTCTTTTCGAAAAACCTTCTGAGAACGCATATGACCTCTCCAAATTCTCGCAACCATACTCTGTTCACAGGTACTCATGTCCACTGCTGAATCACTAGGTTCTCATCAACTTAACTCATTTACAGCGTTCCTCGAAGAAAAGTTGCATACTTCTTCAGAGAATTCGATTGTTCAAATTCCTCAACTGAAGAATATGGCAGACGGTAAGAAGCCACAGAAAGGATGAAAGAGGCCTGAGGTCATGACTGCTTTTGAAATACCTGAGGACATCTATGCTGACTATTGCACACCTGATGAGGCCAAGTTCGGAAAGGAAACAAAAATCAGTGCAAGGTGCGCATACAGAGGATTGAAAGGAGATGGGCAAGAGAATGGAGGGAGTACAGGTATGTGACTCCAAAGTATATGAAGAAATTCACACTAAATCCTCCATGCCCAAGAGCTCCATTGGCACCTGGACAAGAAGCTGACCCCACCAGCATCAAGCATGGTGAGGATTTTCCTGATGAATGGGCCAAGCGCCAAGCCAAGTTGGCGAGACAAGCCAAAGAAGCAGTGAGGAAATTCAATGAAGACTCTGCTACTGCTGCTGCCACTGAGGCCTCTGTCAAGCCTAGGAAATCAATGGCAAAGAAGCCCGCTCACAAGCCAAGTGCTTCACCAACTTTGCCCTCACGGCCATGTTCCTCAGCAATGCCCTCACGGCCAGATTCTTCAGAGCCCTCACGGCCAGTTCCTCATGTTGCTCCTGCTCCTCCAAAGTCCTCAGCTGCTCCGGCAAAGTCCTCAGCACCTGTACATCTGGCCACGTGCCAAAGGACTGCAGGCATCTCCATTGCCTCTGGTGTCTCAGCGAGTTCCTCTGCTGCACCAAACTCTTCATCAGGCCCCACTCTGCTGAAGACAAAGGCAACGGCTGGTCGAGGTCCTCGGCCAAGTCCGAAGAAGAAATAGGTTGCCTTCCAAGTGCCATCTGACGATGAAGCTGATGATGATGAACTTGAAGAAATCATCAGAGACAGACAAGAAAGGGCCGTTAGAGCCAAAGGCACACACTGTGCCCTTTGCTTTTGGATCCAAGGCGATCCTCGATTACATTGATCTACGGCACAAGGATCCGAGACACCCTATGCTTGATTTTCATTTGACTCTGGCCAAAGTCACATCTTGACCCATTTCATCTTTGAGCGAAATGGAAATTTGAGAAGGCTAGGCAGATCAAGAAGGCTCGATTCAGAAAGAGAAGTTCACGAGAAAAACATTGTCAAAATGACAAGCGATGATCTCCTCAAGATCGATCTGAAATCAAAGCCCTCGCGATGACTTGATGCTTATTATGCTGATTGGCAAGAGCCAAAGTCAGATTTGTCAACTGACTAAGAAGTTCACCAATGTTGCAGCTCCAACGCAACAAGAAGTTCCTCGGTGGAGCCTCTGCTCAGCCCTCTTGAAGAACATGTCAAGCACGGCCGATGATTTTCAACCTGCTGAAGAAAATGCTAGTTCGAGGCTGATGACTCCATTCCGGCCGCTGAAAAAATTGCGGGGCATCCACTAGTGGTGCGCTGAAGAAATCGAAGAAGTCGAGAGGCAAGCTGCATCGATTGCGCTGAAGAAATTCAAACATATTCCTCAGCTCCTCCCGCGCCTACACCAACTCCTATCCTTCCATCTGCATCAGATGTGAAGAAGACCAAGGCTGCAGAGCGAGATGTAGTGAAGAAAAGGAAAGCATCAGCTGCTTCAGAAACTTCAGCTCCAAAGAAGATGAAGCCTATGACAAGCTCATTTGAAAATCGGATTGATGCTCTTTCGATTTCCACCATGCCATCAAAGGACCTTGTTCCTTTTGGTGAAGATTATGAGATCCCTAGCGGATCTGATGAAGAAAATCACTCTGCTGCTTCGTCAGAGCAAATTGATGAAGAAATTGAAGTGGATGGGATCCCTTCAACGCCTGTTGTTTCCTCGCCAATGCCTCAGTTCACATGTGAAGAGGCTGGCGTTGAAGAAATTGAAGATGAAGACGTGGATATTGGATGCACTACGCCTGTGATGAATGATTACTTTTGGGACAGTCAGCACCCCAATTCTCCACTCTTCACCCCTATACAACAAATACCTCAGTCCCCTGCACCAACCGTTCAGCTGGGCTCTGAAGAAACTCATCCCACCTAAATGCATGCATGAAGAAATACCAGCCACTAGTCTTTGAAGAACCTGCTGCTGCTGATCCTTTGAACACGCATGATGCGCAAATGAAGAGGAACAAGAAAATCCTCAGCCTGAAGAACCTGAGATTGCGATTCCTGAGGTAGTGATGCAACTCACTGACACTCCTCTGCCAAAACCAAAGGATCCATTCTCGCGCAAGCAAAAGTTCAAGACTGAAGACTTCTTTGGTGAGCATGTTTTCTTCACTGATTACAACCCTTATGACTCTGCTCGCATAAGGAAGAGGCGTTTCTGGACTGCTAGTCAAGCCAAATTTTATTCCTCTGTGCTATTCAACAAAGACAAAGTATTCGATCATGCACACATTCCTCACGTGGACATGGAATCTCTGCCAGGCTTCGAGCCAGTCCTCAGTGTTCTTCACGATGCTGGATTGCTAAATTTCTGCACTGACATCTGTGATTGGAATGAAGAACTCATTCTTCAATTCTATGCGACGCTGCATATCACAGGAAATTCTGAAGATGTGAACTCATGGGTGCTGGACTGGATGTCAGAAAATACTTACTATAAAGCACCAGCAACTGAACTGCTTCGTGCCCTCCCACTCAGTCCTCCCCTTGAAGGTGCTCGTTGCATCTACAACGAACCTGAGCTTACAAATTATTACATGCAAGTGCTGATGAAGCCTTTGAAGCCAGGGCAGGCCCCTCGAACCAAATTCCTCGTTAAGGAATTACTATATGTGCCTCGGACTGTCTATCACATTCTGACGAAGACAATGAGTCCTATCAAAGGCCACGACTCAAATGATGAAGAAGTCGTTGGCATCATGAAGAATATGCTTTTCAATATCATTCATGGCGTTCCCGTCAACTTCCATGATTTCTTCATGAGGACTCTGGCAAACATTGCTATGTCACCATTTGAGCTGAAGCCTTATGCACCATGGATTATGAGGTTCATCAGGACAAGGTCTTCACTCAATTACAAGGCTGATACTCTGAACCACTGCAACTACTTGCCTCCAATTGAAGTCCTCAAACGGACATTTTCCTCAGCTGATGACAAAGGCTAGGCAACTGTTGTGATAGATGAAGGCATTCGTCCATTGGATGGTCAATTTTGCAAGGCTGCATCCTACTCCACCAATGATGACTCTGCCACACATGATTCTGCCGCCAACACCTCTGCCAAGCAAAATCCTCAAGCCACAGCACCCAGGGTGATGACTGATCGTGAGTTACTCCTCAGTCTTCTTCAGAAAGTTGATCGCAATCATAAATGGGTCAAGCGTCAGTTTGGTTCAATTCTTCACAACATGACCTCAACACACAATGCAGTGAAGAAAAACCAATACTACCTCCATGAAACCTTCAACCATACCTGGGCTGTTCTATCTCATGTCTATAGCGAAGAAGATCTGAAGAAAATGGGTCTGAAGGAAGATTTTGACTGGTCTGCACCTCCATTGAAGAAATTCAAGAAGGTCAAGGTTCCTTCCTTGGTGGCCAGCTCATATTCTTCATCGCGCGACAATGATGAAAATGAAGACTTGGACGACACTTCGACAGGCCCTACTATGACAACCGACCACGACAACGCTGGCGCTCCTCCATCAACTTGATATTCTTCAGGGGCGTTAGTCCTTAGTTTCGATCCTTTTGGTCATTCGATGACAAAAGGGGAGAAAGTTGAGTTAGTCTTCAAGCGGGTCTATTATATGGGCAATTTTTTTTTGCTAAGTTACAACTCTCGTTCTTCTGAAACTTTATTGGATCGAGTTGTAAACTTAAACCCGATGGTGCTCTGATACTTTTGATGTGTTCCTCTGCATGCTTATTCCTCGTTATATGTTAATACACGCATGCTGAATTACATCAGTCACCATATTTCATCATGCATTTCAAATTCTTCATATTATATGTAAAATGCGTGTATGAATTACAAGATATAGGGGGAGATCCCCATGATTCAACTCTTCAAGTGTGCATTGCCTCAAAAGCAAATTCCTCACTATGCACATCTTCAGGGGGAGTTCTTCTATATCTTGCAATCAAATTCCTCAATATCAGTATTTACACTTCATATATTTATCCCCGTTGAAAACTTAACCTATATTGTCATCAATCACCAAAAAGGGGGAGATTGTAAGTGCATCTAGTGCCCCTTAGTGATTTTGGTGTATTGAAGACTTATAGGTTAAGGGACTAATGTGTTTAAGAGTGTACACAGGTCTATAAGTCTATGAGGAGTTTGATATTTACTGAGAGAAAGTCGACCCCTAAAATGAAGTTCTTGTTGAAGACTTTGATATTCTGAAGACTTTCTGAAGACTTTGAAAGTGAAGAAACTGATGTGACCTTGAAGACTTGGTATTCATTTGAGGAACATGAAGTGTCAGTGTCAAAACCGGCGGATCTCGGGTAGGGGGTCCAGAACTGTGCGTCTAGGTGGATGGTAACAGGAGACAAGGGACACGATGTTTTTACCCAGGTTCGGGCCCTCTCGATGGAGGTAAAACCCTACTCCTGCTTGATTAATATTGATGATATGGGTAGTACAAGAGTGGATCTACCACGAGATCAGAGAGGCTAAACCCTAGAAGCTAGCCTATGGTATGATTGTTGTTAGTCCCACGGATTTGAAACCCTCCGGTTTATATAGACACGGATAGGGTCGGGGTTACAGTCGGTTACAATGGTAGGAGATCTACATATTCGTATCGCCAAGCTTGCCTTCCACGCCAAGGAAAGTCCCATCCGGACACCGGACGAAGTCTTCAATCTTGTATCTTCATAGTCCAGGAGTCCGGCCAACGGTGATAGTTCGGCTATCCGGACACCCCTAATCAGGACTCCTCGGTAGCCCTGAACCAGGCTTCGATGATGACGATTCCGGCACGCATATTGTCTTCGGCATTGCAAGGCGGGTTCCTCCTCCGAATACTTCATAGAAGATTTTGAACACAAGGATTGTGTCCGGCTCTGCAAAACAAGTTCCACATACCACCGTAGAGAGAATAACCTTTGCACAGATCTGCGGCGTATTCGGCGTGACATCACACAGCAGCCAGGCCTTTATACGAATCGTTTTTACTGTTCCACCTCAGCGCGTTTAGCGAGGCGGTTTCTTCGGCACGTCTTATCAGAGCGGAGATCGTGCCCCCCTTATTCCAGGATCCTCATCAGTACGGCGTGGGTAACCCAGCCGTGCCCGTTGGCACACCTCCTCCATCGAAGGCGATTCCTGAACGATCACGGGGAGGGCTCTTGGTATTCAACCTCTTTAAAACGAGACCAAGGCCCGCTCCTTTCTTTCAACCTCAATGGAATCCGCCCCTCGCCTCGAGTTCCAACACCCAAAGCTCCAGATATAGACGCTTCGGACCTTCGACGATGTCCGGCTCCGACCTGCACGGCCGGTGGATGTCTTCCTCCATCACGGAAGAAGATGTGCTAAAGCTGAGAGACGCCAGGTATCTAACCGACGAAATTTCGCATAGGCCGCCTGCCCAAGGGCAGGTTATTCCCACTCCCGAGCCTGGTGAGAGCGTGGTGTTCGTGTCTCACTTCCTTCGGGGTTTAGGCTTCCCGACGGATCCCTTCGTGAGGGGGCTCATGTTTTATTATGGGCTAGAATTCCATGACTTGGATCCGGAGTCCATCCTCAACATCTCGTCGCTCATTGTCGTATGTGAAGCCTTCCTCCGCATTACCCCTCACTTCGGATTGTGGCTCAAGACCTTCAAAGTGGAGCCGAAGATGATCAAGAGGCATCAGTCAGAGTGCGGAGGGGCTCTTATAAGCAAGAATGCTGACGCTCCATGACCCGAGAGCTCTTTTCAAGAGGAGCTTAATTCATGGCAACAGGAGTGGTTTTATATCACCGCTCCCAGGGGCTCCAAGTGGGCGGCGCCACCTGCCTTCCGCTCGGGTCCTCCACTGCGGCGGGCGTCATGGGTTAATAAAGGGATCGACTGGGGACCGTCCAAGGACGTACCTCTGTTGCAGGGCCGTATTCGAGACCTCCTAGAGAGAGAGAGATCAATCTGGTCGTAGTAGCGCATGTCATGCTGAAATGTCGCACCTTGCCCTGCAAACGTCGCCCCCTCTGCCTGTGGGAGTTTAATCCGGAGGGACCACGAGCTCTCCAACATTTTATGGGCGCAACGCCCGTGGAGATGTACCAACTTTTCTTCGGATCACAAGCAATGTGTCCGGACTTAACCGAGGACGCAAGTCTGAGCTGCAATCGCCCGGATACTCAAGTAAGTAGTCCTGTACCCAGACATGCTATCCGCATATTTATCATAAACTTGCCCTTAAAAGAGCTATCCTCTAAACAAGAGTGGATAGCAAAAGCAAAACTGATCAGGTGTCCGGCCCCCCTCCACGAGACCACGCCGGATCTGTATTAACCAAGATGCTAGAGGCTGTGCCTTTTGAAGAAAGCGAAGGGGAACAAGGAACTACTACCTCCGTGAAGGAGGCTATCAAGAAAGGGGATTGAGAATCCCTCCTCCAAGGGAGAAGAGGACCGCTTCGAAGATCCGGAGACCAAAGCCTCGAGCGGGGAAGAAATCTTCGCCAGAGGGTCCTGCGGCGGGAGATGCCCCGGCCGCACTATTTCCCCAAGGAGATCAGCCCTCCAGCGAGCCGTAAGTAAAGGGGGGCATTTTTTTTTAAAAGAGAGACATCCCCGTTTTATTTCTGAAGGCAACCGAAAGTTTACCTTGTAGTTCGGATCTCAGCCCTTCACAGCAGAGCTCGTCTTCAAGGGATCTTGATCCGTAAATGATGGAGAGCGAAACGCCTCCGCCTGCCGTACCGTTACGCGAGGCGGACAACCCTGAGGTGTCGTCGCGGAGGGCTTCTCCGAATCCGGCAGGGCCGGAAGGCAGCCGTATTTCCCCTCAAAGCCCTCCGTGTCCGGCCTTCGATAAAAGGCCACCGGACGAGTCCGGAACCAACGTGTGTACGGTCGGAGGAGCTGAAGGATCTGCTCGAGCGAGCGTCTATCTCGGAAGATCACCGTACGTTAACGGGTACGGTGATTGAAAGGATTTCATCCGCTGAGAGCGGATTGCATGAAGCCGTCATAAGTTTACTGATGGGTTTTGAGATACGCAAAATGATGTACCTTCTGACAGTTTTGCATATAAAATGCGCCTTGTATAGATAGTAGCCCCTGAGACTTGGTGCGGTGTCAAAAATGACGGGGCGCCGAGAATCATAACCCCAGGTATAATATCGCTCTTCCTATGTAGGTGGCGAAGCGTCCGGTGGCTAGCGGGCTGCTGAATTTGCGAAGCAAGCGGCAACAGCGTGGCGGATGCGGACATCACGCTTATTAATAAGCGGCTCGATGAGTCACAAGGTATGCAACTTCTCCGTGGACACCTGGTGAGGGAGCTTGACGCCCATGCCTTACAACATGTATGCTTAATGCAGATGGTGCCACTGCTATGGAGAACCTTCGGGTGGAGCTCGCCCGAGCCAAGGAGCAAGCCAGAAAAAGTGATGCGGCTGCCTTAAAGGCAGCCACAGAGCTGCAAGCCGAACAGGCTGCTCACTGCCGAAGCAAGAAAGAACTGGCCGAGATGGCCGTGAAATTGAAAAATGCTACTAACCGTTGCGAGCTTCTTGAAAAAGAAGATCGAGCGGAACAAGAGGACCTGAAAAAGGCCGCCACCGAGGCCAAGGACACTCGCTCTGCGATGAGAGCTATGAAAGAGGAGCTTCGTCAGGCTGGAGATATTGCGGCTGGAAAGCCCTTTCTGCTGCGGAGGAAATTCACGGATCCTAAGTACGCTCAATTGGACCGGCAGTGGGGTGCGGAGGATGCTTATCTGGACTTGGCGGCGAGTGCCGCAGACGCGGCCGAACACTTCCGAGGTCAAAAGGATCACGGAATGGAAGAGCTTTTTTGGTCACAGTTCCATAGCCCCGAGCGTCCACTTTCATTAACCGATCGTTTGGCCGAATGGGCTGAGCTAAATAGGTTGTCCGGACTTGCCATGAAGGCTGTCGTGACTCATTTGTGGCCGAACAGGCCCGAGCCGAAGAGTTATTTTGGCTTGGTGCAACCGTTCCTTGGTGCGGTGCCGCATATCGAAGCAATGAAGCGGTCAGCATGCATAGAGGGTGCGCGGATGGCTCTTGCCCGTGTCAAGACATACTGGGCGGAGATGAAGGCCACCGACGTTGCATCCCAAGATTCAGACAGAAGTCGAGTACCTGCCGAGCACTATTTTGGGGAAGTCCCGTAGGGCGCTCGTTTAATAGAGACGCAGTGCTCGAAGGATATTATGTTTTAGTGACATGTATGATTTGTGAAAACAATATTTCAATATAATATAAGAGATTTTTACACTTGTGCGTTCAAGTATTAAAACACCTCATGTGCGGCCGTTGATGTATATGTGTATATAACCTGAAAGATGGCAGTCTTCGGCTTCAGCCCCCATGCACATAATGCGGGGGTGTTTGCAAAAAGGCGCATTTTCACACTTAATCCAACGTCTTGGTCCTGTAAAGGAGGTGATAGCGTAGCAAACTAGGCAACCGGACTATAATGCTTTATCACTTTCACTTAGCCATAGGAGTTCGATGGTGGGGCTACTATATAGCCCCTAGGGGCACCGCGCTCTCCCGAATTCGGGGCGCGTATGTGCTGACGAAGCAGTCCTTCATTAATGCGGGGAATTCTAAACATTCGGTGAGTCATCAGTGGTTGACCAGTCTCACGCTATATCATGATGATCAGTTTTCGGCTTTCTCTCTTGAGGTGCTCACTGGCGAACGGGCAGAATCGCGATAGTTCTCCCGGTGCCGCGTTAGCCGATAGAGCGGGCGTAAGGCAGCAAAACACAGGAGTAGGGCAAACCCAACATTTGACCAAAGACATGATTCAGAGCTGATGCATATAAGGCCTAACTCGAGACGCCGAACACTCCCTAAGGTATTCAGTATTTATGAAAACGGGCAGAACAATGCCCTAAGCCCCTGGTGTCCAGGTACACGCAAAAATTCTGGTGCGGCCGATGCCAAAACGCCAACCTCCTCCTCGGTTATAGCAAGAAACCGGGGGATGTGTATCAACAAGAGATAGTAAAAAAAGGTTTACGTAGGGTCTTAATCTAAAGAGAATCCTTGCAACGGGTCCCTACTGCACGTCTATGCCTGTGTCTCCGTTGTGCCGTATCCTGGACGGGTGTAGCACGGTGTTCATCTGTAAAAGAGAAGAACTTAGTTGAAAAGAAAAAAAAAGATCTTGCAAAAAATGTACTTTATGTTAAATAAACAGAGTACGGTTCAAAAAGTGAATAAAATTGAGCTTTATGGTCTCTTGTTGTACATCGTGTAGCCCTTGAATGGGGGTATGCGCTAGTAAGCGTTTATATGTTTACGCGGACTCGTCTAGCCATGTCCGGGTTCGAATGACCTATTAGGGTGCTTTGATTAAGCGGAGCGGATTAGTGTGGGGCTGTCAAGGCAGGCTCACGTTCTTACGTCTTTCGAGTAACACTTGGTACTCCCTTTTAAAGAGATGATGCGCGTGGACGGGCATTTTAAGCGTAAGAGATGCATAATGCGGTATTGCGTTAAAGCGGTAGCTTCACGTCGGTAGTGCTTGATAGCTACTTTGAATGGGGCGATATGGAAGGTTAACTTTTGGCGGAAGTTGTCGGATGAGGCGAACACAACTTCTAGCGAGGGAGCCCGTACAATGGGCATATAGGCCTGGCATTACCACTTTGAAGGAGGTGTTGCTATGGCGAATTTTGGTTGGGTCTATCCCCATTTTGCGGATTGTGTCCTGATATAGCAGGTTTAGATTGCTACCTCCGTCCATTAGGACTTGTGTAAATTGGAGTCCATCGATTATAGGATCTAATATCAAGGCAGTCCATCCTGCGTTCCGGATACTTCCGGAATAGTCCTAATGATCGAAGGTGATTGGTTTTGACAACCAACGTTGGGACTCTGCTAGGATAGACCGTGCGGTAGCGTGTTTCTATGGGCGCGCTCTGTTTTTCCTTTGTCACTTGAAGTGAGTTCACTGTTTTGACTTCTTGTGGGAAATTTTTTTGTTTTCCGGTGCTCTGCTTGTGGGGTTCGTCATCGTCCTCGCTTGGTGTGTCAAGCCCCTTGTGTTCGGAATTGAGTTTGCCGGACTGCTTGAAGACCCAACAATCTCTGTGGGTATGGTTTGCAGGCTTCTCGGGAGTACTGTGGATTTGGCATATTTTGTCCAAGATTTTGTTTAGGTTGGATAGCTCGTCGTTGTTATCCTTGAGGGGCAGTTTTTTATGATTCTGTCGGGAGCTTCTGAATCCGGCGTTGACTGTCGTGCTCTTCGGGCTGTTTCCCTTTGTCCTGCGCTGGTCCTTGCTGCGTCGTGGTTTTCCATTTCCATCCCTGACTTCGGATGTACTTGGGTCGCTGGTACTGCATCTTGCCAGCCAACTATCCTCTCTCGCGCAAAAGCAGGTCATGAGGCTTGTTAATGCAACCATTGTTCTCGGCTTCTCCTGGCCGAGGTGTCTGGCGAGCCATTCGTCTTGGACGTTGTGTTTGAAAGCTGCTAAGGCTTCAGCGTCCGGACAGTTGACTATTTGGTTCTTTTTGGTGAGGAACCTGTTCCAGAATTTGCGAGCAGACTCTCCGGGTTGTTGAGTTATGTGACTTAAATCGTCTGCATCCAGAGGGCGGACATAAGTCCCTTGAAAATTTGCCCGAAAAGCATCCTCGAGCTCTTCCCAACTTCCAATGGTATTTTCGGGGAGGCTTTTGAGCCAATGCTGGGCTGGCCCTTTGAGATTGAGGGGTAAATATTTTATGGCGTGGAGATCATCTCCTCTAGCCATGTGTATGTGGAGGATGTAATCCTCAATCCAGACTCCAGGGTCTGTTGTTCCGTCGTATGCCTCTATGTTTACGGGTTTGAATCCCGCTGGGAATTCATGATCCAGCACCTCATCGGTGAAACACAGGGGGTGAGCGGCACCCCTGTATTTGGGTGTGCCGTGATGTTCAGATATTTGGCGTGTTGCATTGCTTGGAAGAGCTTGCTTTCTCGGCCCATAGATGGACCTAACTGGGCCATCCTTTTGATGCGAATCTTTATGCGGATCGCGTGTCGGCTTGTGTGCGGCGCCGCTTGCCGCTCCATGTTTGCCATGTGGTCGTCTATCCGATTGGGAGGCCTCTTTGTTCTTTGATTGCGGGGGCTCTACGGCCTCCTCATCGAATTCAAGCAGTAGTTTGCGCTTCGGGTAGCTCTTTGTTTGGCGACTGTCGCCGTATTTCTCTGTGGTGTTGAGTACTTTGTTCCATCTGATTCTGAGTGCATCTTCGCTGTTTTGAGCTCCCGCTTCTGCTTTTTCAGGCTACGCGCAGTGGCGATGAGCCTTTTATGGAGGTTCTTCTGCTCCAACATCTTGTCCGGCGTGAGATCGTCCGGACTGTTATCTTCGCCGGGAACGGGTTGTTTATCCAAGTTGTCCTGTTCTGGCGGTTGCTCGATAGCATGTTAAATGCGTCCACGGTTCGCCCTGCTCTATGGCTGGGTCTGTGTGGCTGCCGTCTTTGTCGAGGCGGGACTTGGTGCGGCATTTACGTTGCCGTTTTGACTCCTTTTCGAGGGATTTATCCTTCGTAGCGTCCCGTTGTTCTTCGTCGTCACTTCCTTTAGGTGTATCCACCATGTATACATCGTGGGATGAGGTGGCTGTCCAGTATCCTATAGGTGCTGGTTCATGGTTGTCTCCTACATCGTCGTCCATACCGTCGATGTCTTCGGAGTCGAAATCGAGCACGTCGTTTAAGCTTACGATAGTGGCTACAAAGTGGGTGGTGGGTGGGCGTTGAATTTCTTCGTCGTCCGCATCCCAACCTTCCTGACCGTAGTCCGGCCAGGGCTCTCCTGATAAAGAGAGAGACTTTAGTGAATTCAGGGTGTCGCCAAAGGGTGAGTCTTTGAAAGATGTCATGCAGTGAACTCCATAACGGCGCCCAATTGGATTCGATTGGCGCAGAGAGGGTTGAGTCCGGGAGGAGTCCGGCACCTTGGAGTCACGGTCTTCGCAAAGGACGAGGATGGAGTTCGGCTCAATCGCCATAGAGATTGTAGCCCCGGCGGTGTCCAGCCACTCGTCCTCGATCGCGGAGTCGGCTCGAGCTAAGGGTCGGGCGGCGCTGATGCGACCTCGAGGCCTTTGTTCGTGGCAGAGCTAGATCGTGCCCATCGAGCAGTCTTGGCGGCGCTTGGCTGTGGCTCGAATCCGTCAAAGATCAAGTCTCCGCGGATGTCGGCCGTGTAGTTCAAACTCCCAAATCTGACGACGGCAGGGGCGTAGCTTTCGATCTGCTCGGATGGCCAAGTGAATTGGCCCGCGGTGCAAAGCCGCCGAATACGAAGATCTGTCCGGTGAGAAAAGTCTCACTTTGGACCGCGTCGTTGTTGATGATCGAAGGAGCCATCGGGCCTAAGGATGACGACACAGAGGAACTCTCAATGAAAGCACCAATGTCAGTGTCAAAACCGGCGGATCTCGGGTAGGGGGTCCCGAACTGTTCGTCTAGGCGGATGGTAACAAGAGACAAGGGACACGATGTTTTTACCCAGGTTCGGGCCCTCTCGATGGAGGTAAAACCCTACTCCTTCTTGATTAATATTGATGATATGGGTAGTTAAAGAGTGTATCTACCACGAGATCAGAGAGGCTAAACCCTAGAAGCTAGCCTATGGTATGATTGTTGTCCGTCCTACGGACTAAAACCCTCTGGTTTATATAGACACCGGATAGGGTTAGGGTTACACAGAGTCGGTTACAATGGTAGGAGATCTACATATCCGTATCGCCAAGCTTGCCTTCCACACCAAGGAAAGTCCCATCCGGACATGGGACGAAGTCTTCAATCTTGTATCTTCATAGTCCAGGAGTCCGGCCAACGGTGATAGTTCGGCTATCCGGACACCCCCTAATCCAGGACTCCCTCATGAAGCGTGAAGACTTCTGTTTTCGTAGTTTCGTTTTCTCTTTCTTGAGTCATAGGAAACACCGTACTGTTAAAGGGGGTCGAGGAAATACTAAGGAAAATTTTCCATGTGATGCTCAACTCAAAATCCTACACCTACCAATCCCTTGAGTGAAGCCATTGGAAATCTCATACTGATTCGAGTCAATTTCTTTAGTGAGAGAGCGAAGTTCTTACGGTCGCTAAGGAATATATTCGACCGAGGAGTTAGGAATTCGCCAAAGTCGGATTGCCTACGATGAGAACATGATATACGAGGAATTTGAGAGTCAAGTTTCCGACCCGCTCTTTGTCTTCTTGGCATGGCTAATCCCAAAATATATTATCCACCTAACAGTCATATCATTGAAGGGCATTTATATCTTATCATGTCGGGCTGCTCCCTAGGCTATAAATAGCCGCCCTACAACCACCAGCTGGTTGGCTGCTCCGAAGAACTTGACACTTGTCATTTGAGAGCAACCCATCCTCCGAGGACTTTGGCGAAAATCATCAGTGAGGAAAACCCAAACCCAAACACCTACAAACCCAAAGTGATTGAGCATCATCTGAAGAGATTGATCTGCGTGGATCCGGCGCTTGTTACCTTTGAAGGCTGTGCTTCTTCCAGACGGTTAGGCGTCATGGTCTAGAACATCCAAGAGGAATTGTGGATCGCCGAGTGACCGAAGTCTGTGAAGGTTTGGAAGTCGCTGAAGACTTACCAAGAGTGATTGGACGAGTCTGTGTGACCTTAGTTCAAGGATAATCTGGTGAGGACTTGGTGTCTGAGCTGCGTGCTTCGATTTGGGTGTCTGGGACTGTGTGTCCTCGAGTTTAAATACTCAGCCGCTCCAACCAGACGTACAACTGAGACAGCAGTTGGAACTGGTCTACCAAATCATTGTCTTCACCAACCTTACAGTCTCTATTTCCTCAACTCTTTCATTTCCTCATTACTGTGTTGAGTGCTTGTTCATATCTATGTCTGAAGACTTTGAGTGAAGACTTTCTCAATTTCCTCAGTTCAATTTCTTCAGTCTATTTGTCTTCATCTTTTGTTATCCTGTGATTCGCTTTCTATACTCTGTGATTGTCTTCATTTCATCATGATGACCACGCCTATATCTGTTATGCTTACTTTGAGTACTTATTCCGCTGCAAGTAGTTCTTAAGCTTAGGAATGTCCTCACCGGCAAATTCCTCGATGAAGAATTCATAAAATCGCCTATTCACCCCCTCTAGTCGATATACGCACTTTCAGCTTCCCTGATGTTCTTCAAGGTCTTTGGCGGAAGGACGCCTTGGTGGAGTGCTGCCCTGAGAGGTGGTGGGGCCTGCCTTGGCGAGGCCTAGGCTCGCCGACCGCTCCCCAGCAGCTCCCAGCGGCGGAGGCGGCGGAGGATCAGCGACTCCGCCCGAGCTCTTGGCGACCACAGGAGGCGAGCAGCGGCAGCTCTGAGCCCCGAGCTGCGTCGCTCTCGGGCGAGGCGGGCTCGTCGAGCCGCCGCCGCCACCGATCTGGATGGGGTTGGCGCTGGTGCTGACGACCCCTTTGTTGATAGCGGCATCTTTGCGGGGCGTGTAGTTAGCGTTCTTTAGGATCTGCTCCCTTTGTTCCTGTGAGGAATCGAAAGCGCGCCCGTGGGGGCTTGTAAGGTGCACGTGGTTACGTTTGTTAATATGATCCTTGTCGTGAAGTGGTGCGAGATGCTCATCCCATCTTAGCTTAGTTCCTCCTTTCGAACCTCACGAGGGCTTGATGCTCTGCGCCGACAGGTCCCGATCCCAAGGCAGGCTTCATCCGTCGCTAGTATGCCAGGTCGCGATGTCACAGCCCCAGATCAGCCCTTGCTTGACTTTGCTTGCATCATGTCTAATTTATTTGAAAGTTGAAATGGGGATTGTTGAAACCCTAGCACCAAATGAAATTCTACTAGGTTCAATAAAAATATTTTCAATGACCCAGAATGCCTTTTGGAAATGTTCATGATTTCTGTTAAAGGTGCAAACCTCTTCCAAAAATGATGAATATATTTATAGGCCCTTCTGGATTTTTGAATTAAATCATATGATATTTGCATTTGGGCATTTAATTTCTAATTAATATTTTAAATGCTCAAATAATCCCAAACTGAAATGTTTCTTGTAGGATATATTTCCAACAGTGGTGGTCATGAGCAGTTGCAAGATTTTTAGAAATGCTCTGGCATTTTTAATAAAGCCAAACACAATTATAGAAAATAGAAAAGAGAAATAAAAATAGGAAAAGAATAGAGACTCACCTGTGCAACCTACCTGGCGCCCACCAACCGGCCCAGCTCCTGTTTCGGCCCAGCCCACCACCGCCTGGCTCCCTGTCGCCTTCCTCCTCACGCCCGGTGGCGGTAGCGTGCGACGCTGCGTGGCCACACGCCGGCCACCTCCTCCCTGCCTGGCTGCCTCCTCCTCCCCCGGGACGTCTCCACCGAGCGCCCACCCCCCCCTCGACCCTCTGCACCTCCTCTCTCCTCGCAGTTCTCTCCCCTCCCCTCTCTGCTCTCTTCCCGAGCGCAGCCGTCGCCACCGCTCGCCGTAGCCACGGCCACCGTCCACCTATCGCCCTACCGACGTGCCCCCGAGCTCCGCCACGACATCGTCGCCCTCCCCACCGAGACACGCGGTGCAGTAGCCTGTGGCATCTCCAGCGCCGCCGTTTTCCCCTCGGTCGTCCGAGATCGCCGCCGACCGCCACGCCGTCACCAACCCTTCCCGAGCCAGCTGAAACCTTTGCCGGCCCCCGCTGTGAGCTCCTGATTCTTTCCCCATGCTCACCCTCCATTCCGTCCCCTAGCTCTATTTCCCATCGCGGCAGCTTCTCGCCGCCCGGCCATGGCGTAGCCGTGGCCATAAGCCTGCCAAGCTCTGTGGGCGCCTCACCGTCTCTGAAAGCCCCAAGAGCCCAACACACACGGCTCCCCTTCGCGCACCTAGCGCTAAACCCGCAGGTGCCCGAGCTCCGGCCGCCGCGGAAATGCTCGCCGCTGTCAACTCCGGCCATCCCAGTTGCTGCCGCCACCACCACTAGATACGCAAGTCTTCCAGCTCGCTGTACCCGCAAACCACGAGCAAAACGGTGCCCTATAGCGCGAACCCGAGCCCCTCCGCCGCACCTATCACCGTCGGCGTCGAGCCGCCGGCGAGTTAGCCTTAGTTGACCAGGGGGTTGACCTCCCCTGGGTCCATGATATGCGGGCCCCACCCGGCTAACTAATCTAGTTTAGGTTTAAACTAAATTAGCTTAACCTAGGTTAGTGCTAATTAAACTAGGTTAGTTTAGTTAGTCACTGACATGCAGGACCCACACGTTAGGTTTGACCTGGACCGGTTTGTTGACCTCTTTGAGGTCAGCATGGCCTTAATCTTGACGTGTAATAGGTTTTCTGGATTTAATTTAGTTCAGGAAATTCCGGAAAATGTTTAAAACTTCGTAAAAATCATAGAAATTCAACCGTAACTCCAAATGAAATAACTTATATATGAAAAATGATCAGAAAAATCCAATCTATCCATCTGTACCATTTTCATGCATGTTATAACAACTTATAGCTTCTGTTTAGAACAAATCATATAAAGGGCATTTAAACCATCACATATGGAGTTTGAATTTGAATCTTTGATTCAAGCCAACTTCATTTAACCTGTTGCTAGTTGCATTAGCTCAATCACAGCATATTGACATGTCATGATCATGCATCATATTGTGCATTGCATTGATTGTGTTCTTCCTTGTTTGCGGTATTTGCCCCTCCGATAGGCGTGGTTTGACGATGAGTTCGATGACACCGATGAAGAACTATATTATCTTCGAAGTGCCAAGCAAGCAAAACCCCTTGTTCATTCCGATACAATCCCACTCTCTTGCTCCTGCTCTCTTTTCTGCATTAGGACAACAACGATTCATCTGTTACATGCTGCGGTAGTTGAACCCTTATCCTCTGCATGACTGTCATTCCACGATAAATAGATGAAACCCACTAGCATGAGTAGGAGTTGTTTGAGCCTGTTGTGCCTACTCATTCTTGCTTGTTTGTCATGCCTCTTGCTTAGAGTTGAGTCGGTGCGATTCATCGGGGATGAATCGGAGGTGTGTGAACATGTCCTCTTGTGTGTAAGCTAAGTGTGTGAACACGATTTGGTAAAGGTAGCGGTGAGAGGCCATGTAGGAGTACATGGTGGGTTGTCTCTTGAAGCCGTCCTCGAGAACTGAGTTACGTGTTTGTGATCCATGAAGCAGTTACTACCACACATTGGGATCCTTAATTGACTCTCTCGGCTTCTTAACCACCCTTGTCCTCTGTCCGGGAGTTGCAACTAGTTTACGGTGTTTGTAGGATATGTGTTGGAGGCCGTGCGTATATGACCCTAGGGGTGGGCTATGATGCGGTAGATACACCGTGGCCGGTGTACGAATGCCCGTTTGGTATCTCGGGAACCCTGAACACATCGTTCGGGGCCGTTAGTGGAAACCTCGGCGGAACTCCTGCGGATGGAACCGAATAGGCGATAAACCTGGACTAGGGACTTGAGTGTTTAGGTAGGCCGTGGCCGACACCCTCGCTGGGCTTCGCTTGAAGGTTGCGAGTACATGTCGTGTATGCGGCGATAAGTGGTGAGCGTGTGTGAAGAAGTACACCCTGCAGGGTTAATATGATCTATTGAATAGCCGTGTCCGCGGAAAAGGACTTACGGGTTGCCTATAACAGTTCATAGACAAGTGAAAGTGGATACTCTAAAATCGCAAGATAAGCGTGAGTGCTATGGATGGCGTTCTCGTAGGGAGATGGGGGCGGGTCCATAGTGGTGTATTGATATGGTGAATATGTGGACTCGTGTGCGCCACCTCAAAAGAGTTACTTGCGATCGTAGTTCAGGATAGCCACCGAGTCAAAGCTGGCTTCTGCGGTCAAACTCCACCACCCCTTTGTTGATAATGATGCATATGTAGTTAGTTACGATGTAAGTCTTGCTGAGTACGTTTGTACTCACATTTGCTTATTTTATGTTTTGCGAGAGGCGTCGGTCTCGCTAGTAGTTCGCTTGGACTTGACGTTTAGCTTGTTACCTCAGCTACGATCTTGTGCCTCGGCGGGATCTGGTAGATAGTCAGGCTTCTCGGCCTTTTTCATTTGTAGATGTCTGTACTCAGACATGTTAAGCTTCCGCTTGTGCTTTGACTTGTATGCTCTGAATGTTGGGTCATGAGACCCATGTTTGTAATATCTCGCTCCTCGGAGCCTAATGAATAAATATTTGAGTCGTAGAGTTATGTTGTGATGCCATGTTGTATTTACACATATTGAGCATATTGTGTGTATGTTTGAAATGCTTGGTATGTGTGGGATCCGACAATCTAGTTGTTTATCCTTGGCAGCCTCTCATATGGGGAAATGTAGTCTAGTGCTTCTGGCGATAGTAGTCCGCTACTGCCGGTTCACGAGTCCTGCTAGCCCAACACTCTGCTTTGGACACTTGGTGGCGGCATGTGTTTCGCCGTTCCTATATACGTCCCTTGAAATGTCACGCGGTGATATTGAGTCTGCCTAGCTGCTACAGCCGGGATGCGGAGTCCTATTAGCCCAGTGCTACAGCCCGAATTCATACGTTGATGACCGACATGCTCGATGTGATTCATGTATGCATGTCCCCATGGGTTAGCTCCGCTTTGGGTTCACGACTAGCCATGTCGGCCCGGGTTCTCTGTCATATGGATGCTAGCGACACTATCATATACGTGAGCCAAAAGGCGCAAATGGTCCCGGGCCATGGTATGACACCCGTGGGAATACCGTGCGTGAGGCCGCAAAGCGATATGAGGTGTTACCAGCTAGATCGATGTGACTTGGAATCGGGGTCCTGACAGCGTTGGTATCGAGCTTTGTTGCTGTCAGGATTACCAAGCCAAACTGGTGAAGTTGTGTCTAGAAATGCTTTAGTTATGTAAGGGAATTGATTGTGGAAGGAGCGTAAGGCTCTTTTTACTCCTTATACCTCATGGCCTTCGATCCGAGTCATCCTCTTCTCCTCTCTGAGGTTTAAGAACTAGGCTTCTCATCTATCTATCGGGATGGCGTGTTACTAATCCATAGACCTTTAAGATTGTTGGTTTTAAGCCCGATTCAGTTCCTACTATTTACGTATGATAGCTGTTGATCTCGGAACCTTGATATTGTGATGTTGAGTGGTTATGCCACCATTTTGCAGATGTCTCAAATCATTTTGAGCATTTACAGCCGTTATCTTTGTCGAGTCATCCCGGTCTCTAAATAGTCGATGCATTTGCAAATCTTTTCCTTCCGTTCCCGATGTCCTTTTTGGTCAGCATAAGCACACTAATCGGTAAGTTGAGGTACTTTGTTGCCTCGGCGTAGATGTTGGAGCTATTATTATGACCGTAGGTGGTTAGGAAGTCACCTAGCAATTTAGCAATGCTTTTGTATCCCGATGTGATGATTACGGCCATTATTATTGAAAGCATCCCGTGATGTTATTAGTTAGTAGGCATTCTATTCCTGGGTTCTTGAACCCGAGATTCACCCTACTTCATGTTGTTAGTATTTGCTAGTTCCTTTAGGATATTAGTAACCTTGTGACAGTCCTCGAGGTCCGTGGTATTTCCTTCTTCCAAATACTATGAACTAGTTATGGCAGAAGTTCTTTTGAACCAAAAGATCAAACCAGAGTGCTCTTGAGGAGTACTCCATTCATATTGTGACTCTGCCAGTCCTACCTTCTCTACATGGGTTATCCGGGAGAAATGTTGACCTTTGCTCGATATACTAATCCATGCCTCCACAACTCGAAAAGTTATATGTTCCTCGAGTTGTCCCTCCTTATTGTATTCCGATCCCCGTCTATCAGTTGATAGTTAGGAGTAGTCGTGCTCTCGTCCTCATCGATGCCCATTTTTCTTGTGGTCCGTCAAGCCATTCTGTTCTGGAATGACTAGGAGAAACAAACTCCAGTACCTTGTCCATTTCGAGGATTGGGTCAAAGTAGTTGTATTCCGCAAACTAAAATGCCAATTCAGCTTTGTTCTGTTCTACCTTGGAGTATTACCCCCTTTATGTCAGAATTGTCATGAGAACTGCACCAACTCTCATGAATTTTGACGTATTGATACTTCTCACCATCATCATTCATTCCTGGTCCTCGTGTTGTTGTAACCGGAATGCTGACAAGTGAATCGTGATGTGTGAAATCAATACTCCTAGCAACAAGTTGCTTGGTAGTAATTGGACAGTATCATCATTCTTAGCGTGTTGGTTATTAAATCATCATCCTAAGATTGATCGTGCTATCTAGTCCTTATTTCCGGTGTACTCTTCGATCAATGAGTTAGGATTGTGTCAATCCCTCACTCTTTTGATCATATCGTCTTGCCCTGAAAAGCAAGATTGCTCTCGAGCTTAGTAACGTATCGGTGGTTCGTAACTTTCCAAATATCTTCTTGGAAGTGCTACCAGGTTGTCACCTGACCGCTATGTTGAGTTCGTCATCATGTTGGTTTTCCTCCAAAACACCCATTCTCCAAGAATCTGTGTTGGATACCCCTGAGCTACTTGGTTAAGCCAAACAACAACTTGGAGAGTTGGAAGATAAAAGCTTGCCTAACTTAGTTCGTTCCAAAGGGATATTCCTATGTAGTGTGTGTTGAAGAAAGATGATATCTTCATCGATTGGTCCCTGTGATCAGTTGCTGGACCTATTGTCTTATCAATCCTCTGATTTGAGTGTGGGCTATCGTCAAATCAAATCAGTACCAACGATGCTCGTAATGTTGTCTTACTCGTGGTTGACCCCTCGAGCATACACCATTACATCTTTTGGTCTGACCAATACTATAATCGTGTTCACATGATGGTGGAAGTCCAGTGATATGGAAATTCTGATGAGTTGTTGTTGAACCCCATCAGCAGCATTTTGTCTCCCCCATGATTCATGTTGAACATCAACCTAGTGTTGGAAACTTGTGTAAGCATTTCTTCGTGTTTCGTTCATGAAGCATATGTTTGGATGGAAGTAGTGACTTCCTCTAATTCATGTGCATCTGATGCAAGTTGCCGCCGTGGATTCGAGAAAGTCAATGTTGCTTCTTTGGAATCATCCCAAATCGGTCATGCATACGTGCGAAGCATTCTGTGGTTCGGAGACTTGCAACCTTCGCTCTACATGTGTTCCTAGCACACCAAGCCACTGATTGATTTGTTCAAGGAGAAGGAGTTCCTTCATAAGAGCTAATCCGGACTTATGTAGGGACTTTGATATCCTCGTTGATGGTTCCCCACGAACTTCGGTAGTGTTTTATTATAAGACTACTATGTGGTCATGCTTGTCTCGAACAACATGTTCACATGTTTGTAGCAGAACCCGCTCATGTTTTGGAGCTCACTACCATAGTCCATCTCCCGAGAATCTCGCAACATCATCTCGTCGATTTGTGTTGCACCCTTTCCTTTTCAGACATCTTTGAGTATGGGTATCCTATTACCAATCGGATCTGAATCTCGAGGCAGATATGATGGTTGGAACATTCCCAACAGTTGCATTTTGTTCCCAGCTTGCACCCCATTATGCCAATTTCCATGGGCTGCCCCTCTCAGTAATTGATGTCTAGGATCATCCTCAAAAGTGGACTTACCATGGGTCCCATCCATTTCGATGATAAGCAAAATCATCCATTGTCTTTGTCTTCAACAAGGTAGTCCACATCATCTATTATGGTATGAGCATGCCATTCTTTCGAATTCGTTCACACGATCGATTGTGATTGCCTTAGGCTGGTATAAAGAGTCTCAATGATTTCTAAATCAAAAGTAATTCTTTTTGCTGCTTAAGGTAATAATTCCACCAGTCACTTTTCCCAAGGTGCCCCGTTACGGGATCATGGCAATTATTTCCTCGCCACCTTGACACCATCCACCATTTTTCTAAGCATGGAATTGTTGCCCACCAATCAAACCCCGTCGTTTGTTCTTCCATCCCTCTCGATGTGTTTTGTGACTCAACTCAAGATGTTTCTACATCTCATTCCGTGAGTCGATCATGTTTACTTGATCTTCGTGAAGATCGAATCATGTAGAAACCTCCCCTCTTTCCATTGTCGTGTTGGATGGAGTTCTCAAAGCAAGATGTCAATATCATGATGATGTTCGAATCAATGTTCTTATGAAGTGCAACCTGGATCGTGAAGACCGTGATAGTTTGTGCCCCCCTCTGTCTTCTTACCTCACGTCTTGAATCTCGGGACGAGATTCTTGTTTAGTGGGGGTGAGTTGTCACAGCCCCAGATCAGCCCTTGCTTGACTTTGCTTGCATCATGTCTAATTTAATTGAAAGTTGAAATGGGGATTGTTGAAACCCTAGCACCAAATGAAATTCAACTAGGTTCAATAAAAATATTTTCAATGACCCGAATGCCTTTTGGAAATGTTCATGATTTACATTAAAGGTGAAAACCTCTTCAAAAATGATGAATATATTAATAGGCCCTTACGGATTTTTGAATTAAATCATATGATATTTGCATTTGGGCATTTAATTTCTAATTAATATTTTAAATGCTCAAATAATCCCAAACTGAAATGTTTCTTGTAGGATATATTTCCAACGATGGTCATGAGCAGATTGCAAGATTTTTATAAATGCTCGGCATTTTAATAAAGCCAAACACAATTATAGAAAATAGAAAAGAGAAATAAAAATAGGAAAGAATAGAGACTCACTGTGCAACCTACAGCGCCCACCAACGGCCCAGCTCTGTTTGGCCCAACCCACCACCTTTGGCTCCTGTCGCCTTCCTCCTCGCGCCCGGTGGGCGAGGCGCGTGCCCGACAGCAGCGTGGCCACACGCCGCCACCTCCTCCTGCTGGCTGCCTCCTCCTCCCCTGGGCGTCTCCACCGGCGCCACGCACCCCCCTCGACCCTCTGCACCTCCTCTCTCCTCGCAGTTCTCTCCCTCCCTCTCTGCTCTCTTAGGGCCTTGGCCGTCGCCGCCGCTCGCCGTAGCCACGGCCACCGTCCACCTATCGCCCTACCGGCGTGCCCCAGAGCTCCGCCACGACATCGTCGCCCCCCCACCGAGCCACGCGGTGCCAGTGTAGCCCTGTGGCATCTCCAACGCCACCGTTTTCCCCTCGGTCGTCCGAGATCGCCGCCGACCATACGCCGTCACCAACCCTTCCCGAGCCAGCTGAAACCACCGCCCGCCCCGCTGTGAGCTCCTGATTCTTTCCCCCATGCTCACCCCTCCATTCCCGTCCCCTAGCTCTATTTCCCATCGCGGCCGAAAGCTTCTCGCCGCCGGCCATGGCGTGGCCGTGGCCATAACCCATGACGCCTCTGTGGGCGCCTCACCGTCTCTGAAAGCCCCAAGAGCCCAACACACACGGCTCCCCTTCGCGCACCTGGCGCCAAACCCGCAGGTGCCGAGCTCCGCCGCCCCATGAAATGCTCGCCGCCGTCAACTCCGGCCATCCCGGTGCTTGCCGCCACCACCACTAGATCTGCGAGTCTTCCATTTCATTGTAGCATAAACCACGAGCAAAACGGTGCCCTGTAGCGCGAACCCGAGCCCCTTCGCCGCACCTATCATCGTCGGCGTCGAGCCGCCGGCGAGTTAGCCTTAGTTGACCAGGGGGTTTACCTCCCCTGGGTCCATGACATGCGGGCCCCGCCCGGCTAACTAATCTAGTTTAGGTTTAAACTAAATTAGCTTAACCTAGGTTAGTGCTAATTAAACTAGGTTAGTTTAGTTAATCGTTGACATGCAGGACCCAGCGTCGGGTTTGACCTGGACCGGTGCATTGATCTCTTGAGGTCAGCATGGCCTTAATCTTGTGTGATAATAGGTTTTCTGGATTTAATTTTATTCAGGAAATTCCAGAAAATGTTTAAAACTTGTAAAAATCATAGAAATTCAACCGTAACTCCAAATGAAATAATTTATATATGAAAAATGATCAGAAAAATCCAATCTCTCCATCTGTACCATTTTCATGCATGTTAGAACAACTTATAGCTGCTGTTTAGAACAAATCATATAAAGGGCATTTAAACCATCACATATGGAGTTTGAATTTGAATCTTTGATTCAAGCCAACTTCATTTAACCTGTTGCTAGTTGCATTAGCTCAATCACAGCATATTGACATGTCATGATCATGCATCATATTGTGCATTTCATTGATTGTGTTCTTCCTTGTTTGTCGGTATTTGCCCCCTCTCGATAGGCGTGGTTTCGACGATGAGTTCGATGACACCGATGAAGAACTATATTATCTTGAAGTGCGAGGCAAGCAAAACCCCTTGTTCATTCGATACAATCCCACTCTCTTGCTCCTGCTCTCTTTTACTGCATTAGGACAACAACGATTCATCATTACATGCTGCGGTAGTTGAACCCCTTATCCTCTGCATGACTGTCATTCCACGGTAAATAGATGAAACCCACTAGCATGAGTAGGAGTTGTTTGAGCCTGTTGTGCCTACTCATTCTTGCTTGTTTGTCATGCACTGCTCTGCTTAGAGTTGAGTCAGTGCGATTCATCGGGGATGAATCGGAGGTGTGTGAACATGTCCTACTGTGTGTAAGCTAAGTGTGTGAACACGATTTGGTAAAGGTAGCGGTGAGAGGCCATGTAGGAGTACATGGTGGGTTGTCTCTTGAAGCCGTCCTCAGGAACTGAGTTCTGTGTTTGTGATCCATGAAACAGTTACTACCACACATTGGGATCTTTAATTGACTCTCTCGGCTTCTTAACCACCCTTGTCCTCTGTCCAGGAGTTGCAACTAGTTTCTGGTGTTTGTAGGGTATGTGTTGGAGGCCGTGCGTGTAGCATGACCCTAGGGGTGGGCTATGATGCGGTAGATACACCGTGGCCCGGTGTACCGAATGCCTGTTTGGTATCTCGAGAAACCTGAACACATCGTTCGGGGCCGTTAGTGGAAACCTCAGCCGGACTCCCTGCGGATGGAACCCGAATAGGCGATAAACCTGGACTAGGGACTTGAGTGTTTGGTTGGCGTGGGCGACACCCTCCTTGGGCTTCGCTTGAAGGTTGCAGTACATGTCGTGTATGCGGCGATAAGTGGTGAGCGTGTGTGAAGAAGTACACCCTGCGGGGTTAATATGATCTATTGAATAGCCGTGGCGGAAAAGGACTTCGGGTTGCCTATAACAGTTCATAGACAAGTGAAAGTGGATACTCTAAAATCGCAAGATAAGCGTGAGTGCTATGGATGGCGTTCTCGTGGGAGGCGGGGCGGGTCCATAGTGGTGTATTGATATGGTGAATATGTGGACTCGTGTGCGCCACCTCAAAAGAGTTACTTGCGATCGTAGTTCAGGATAGCCACCGAGTCAAAGCTGGCTTGCTGCGGTCAAACTCCACCACCCCTTTGTTGATAATGATGCATATGTAGTTAGTTCTGATGTAAGTCTTGCTGAGTACGTTTGTACTCACATTTGCTTATTTTATGTTTTGCAGAGAGACGTCAGTCTCGCTAGTAGTTCCGCTTGGACTTCGACGTTTAGCTTGTTACCTCAGCTACGATCTTGTGCCTCGGCAGGATCTGGTAGATAGTCAGGCTTCTCAGCCTTTTTCATTTGTAGATGTATGTACTCAGACATGTTGAGCTTCCGCTTGTGCTTTGACTTGTATGCTTTGAATGTTGGGTCATGAGACCCATGTTTGTAATATCTCGCTCCTCGGAGCCTAATGAATAATTATTTGAGTCGTAGGGTTATGTTGTGATGCCATGTTGTATTTACACATATTGAGCATATTGTGTGTATGTTTGAAATGCTTGGTATGTGTGGGATCCGACAATCTAGTTGTTTATCCTTGGCAGCCTCTCATATGGGGAAATGTAGTCTAGTGCTTCTGGCGATAGTAGTCCGCTACTGCCCGGTTCACGGAGTCCTGCTAGCCAGAACTACTGCTTTGGACACTTGGTGGCGGCATGTCTTTCACTTCGTTCCTATGCCTGTCCCGGGAAATGTCACGCGGTGATATTCGAGTCTGCCTAGCCTGCTACAGCCGGGATACGAGTCTGTTAGCCAGTGCTACAGCCGAATTCATCGTTGATGACCGACATGCTCGATGTGATTCATGTATGCTGTCCCCATGGGTTAAGCGCGCTTTGGGTTCACGACTAGCCATGTCGGCCGGGTTCTCTGTCATATGGATGCTAGCGACACTATCATATCGTGAGCCAAAAGCATAAGCGGTCCCGGGCCATGGTAAGGCGACACCCGTGGGAATACCGTGCATGAGGCCGCAAAGCGATATGAGGTGTTACCAGCTAGATCGATGTGACTTGGAATCGGGGTCCTGACACGCGATGCCGTGGTCAAGGCCAGGAGGTGAGCGGCCCGGGGTCCAGTAAGAGCCCCTGAGTCGCGATGCTCAGGAGGTCCCCTTTAGCGCTCAAGCAGCCATCGTTCGGTGAGAAAGGAGCGCGACGTTGCTAACACAAGATTGCCTTAGGTGCGAGGTCGGTGCCGCGATAGCTAGTGTTTCCGGAGGATGACTTATCTCGGGAGTCAGGAACCGCTTCTTGGTGCGGCGCTAGGTCCACGCATCGGCAGATGTGGAGTTGCCTGGCGAGGTCCCCGCGTGCCTCTTCCCTCTCGCCTTTACTCCCCTTTCTGCTCTACGTCCTCGGGTCCCGGCCCTCGAGCGGGGCTCAGCCGTCGCTGG
>JAHIAM010000675.1:0-45040 GCA_021605205.1 Aegilops longissima
TATAAGTGTGGGTAACTATAGAGCAATAACAACACTTGTAATGTGCATGACATGAGAACATAACTGTTTATTCAATTGAAACTGAAATCAACATAGAGCAGGTTACAACAGCAAACCAGTTAAAGAAACAGGTTTAAAACATACTTTTGCGCCATTGGAGTTTCAATTCCATCCTTCAAATTTGAAAATAGTTGGTATGAGTAAATACAAGTAATGCAAGAGCAAAGAGTATGAACCATAGCTCTGAACCTGACGTGAGAACAAATCTTCTTCTCCTTTAAGCGTTGAGTTGGGATTGAGTGGTGGTCCTCGTGCTTTGGGCACTGCAGTTCCCTTACTAACTGCTCGTGTTTGGGTGCTCTGTGGTGGAGGCGGTCTGTGTCAAGCTGGGCTGGGTTACTATCTGCCGGGTTGGGGTTAGAAGGGGTGTAGCTGGTTCTCTGTCCAAGCTGGGTAGGGGTACAATCTGCTGAGAGTGCAGGTTATGTGTGGTGGATCTGGTCCTTGGGCAAGTACAACCATGGTTCTATCTGCATCAACTGGTAGCACTATCTTTTACGAAGACCGTGTTGTTACTCCCTTAGATCTGCCATCACGCTCTCCAATTCAAATGGCTGATAAACAAGAAAAGTAATTGAAAGTATAGACATTGTATGATAGCAGGTGCAATGGATAGTGGGGAATAAAGAGGGCATGAAATAATTCATATTTATGTTGTCTAACCAAACAGGATAGCATGACACAATTTCACATATATGATGGCTAACTAAACAGGATAGCATGACACAATTTCACATTATGATGGCTAACTAAAAAGATGGAAAGACATAGTTCAAAATATGAGACTATGTAAGCAGGATGACATGACATAACTATATAATGTGTTTATTAAATAGGTTGGCATGCCATAATTCACATACATTCATGGATAGAATGCCATAATTCTAAATATGATGGCTGTAAACACTAAACAGGATGAGATGATATAACTATATGATGTCTTTATTAAATGGGTTGCCATGCCATAATTCAGATAGATGATGTGTATGTACTATGTAAACATGATGGCATGATATAATTCAAATATATGATTTATATAGTAAGCAAGTAAGCAGATGGCAATCTATATGATGTAAAAACTAAGCAATGCAAGACAACATGCATGACATGGGTAATATAACCCCTGCCAAGTTTGAGCATAGACCTCGGGAAATAGGACTGGTCATCGGTCTACGAATCCTCCTCGGAGGAGCTCTCTAACCACCAAGATATGCGCTTGACGGGTAGCATTATCTTCTCTGAATACCTTGTTTTCCTCCGAGATACTTCCATCACCGCTTCAAATGGCTGATGCACAGGAAGAGTAGTTGAATATACAAGCGTTGTCGACAAATGGAACACGTAATACAAAAAATGATAGCATGATATAATTCACATACATGATGATTGGCTAAACAACATGGCATTGCATAATTCACATATATAATGCCTTTGCAACAAGATAGCATTGTATAATTCACATATATAATGTCTTGCAACAAGATGGCAATGCATAATTCACATATATGGTAATTAGACACTTTGAGCAGGTGGCATTCACACAAAGCATGTCTAAACTAATCAAATGGCATAGCAATGCGAGACACCATCCATACGATATGAGCAACATAACCCCTGCCAAGTTAGAGCATACACCTCGGGGATAGGACTGGTCATCTGTCTCTGAATCCTCCTCTGAGGAGCTATCCGTAACCAGCGAGATATGCGCTTCGTCAGATAGCATAGTCTGCTCGAGAAGACCTTGTTTTCACTCGAATTTGCCATCACCGTGTCAAATGGCTGATGCACACGAAGAGATTGAATGTACTAACATTGTTGACAAATGTAATATGTAATAGAAAAAAGGATGGCCTGATATAATTTACATATAAGATGGTGGCTAAGCAGGATGGCATTGCAAAATTCACATATATGATGCTGGCTAAACAAGGTGGCGTTGCATAATTCACATAAGCGATGAATAAACTAAGCAGATGGCATTCGCACAAAGGATGTCTAAACTAAGCAGATGACATATTTGATGTATAAAGTAAGCAATGCAAGACACCATATGCATGATATAACCAACATCGGCATGCCAAGTTAGGCGAAGACCTCGGGGGTAAATAGGAGTTATCTTCTCCTTACGAATCCCCTCGAACAGATATCTTCCTCTCGATTACAATCCAAAATGCGTGGAGGGGGCTGCCTTTGCGCCTACCATGGGCGGCGTCTGCATGAAATTATATTGCCACGCAAGGCTCGTCTCTTTTGCTCTACATGTTCAGTTCCATTGTTTACAATAAGCATCATGCATAGGAATAAAACATAGTGAGATTATGTAAAGTGCATGCAGAAATCCGAGTGATGGTAGCAACTTGTGGATAGACCCAAAACCAATAATAGCGAGCAGATAATGGCTTGATTAATAAATCTGAGATAATGGCTTCTTTCTTGTTTGTTTCCACCCAACATGAAACTCATAGTAGACACCAGAGATTAACCAGATAGTAGATAGATACTATTGATAGCGGCCCCGATATGTACCCCACAACCATTTAAAAACTCAAGTTTGACCATTAGTTTGGAGCTGACTCAGAGTCTAATCGGTGAACAGGGCGATAAAGTAGCATGTAATATTAAGCGATGCATAACGTAAGCAGACACGAAAGAGTGCGACCTCTCTTGCGGACCCGTGTAGTCCTCGAGGTCATCTGCTCGGTTGATGATGGTAATGCAGTTTTCATGGCTGCCGGCGGCGGGGAAGAAGATCTAAAGCGGCGAAAGAGCAGTCGGAGGCGGATCCTCTTGTGCTGGACCCTTCTATCGTTGGAGCAGCTGAGCTGGGGTGGACAAAGGCGCAGCAGGGCGGGACAAACCACGCAAGATTTTCTTTGACAACTATCGTAAGAGAAGTAATTCTGTAAGGGCTCGTTTGAATTGGAGGATTCCAACAATGCGGGGATAGGAAATAGACAGAATAGGATAGGAATGCACGTGCAAAATAGAGAATTTAAAACACAGGATTTCTGCCAATCTGGGTGTTTGATTCACAACAATTGGAAGATCACGGGATGCAAAGAAGCATGGTGAGATTAAGTCAAACCACAAGAAAATGTACGGTTATAATGCTATTATGCTACTATCTCTTAGTCTTGTGCTTCATGAATAGGAATTTGAAAAGGAGGACAAGTGAAAATTAAAATTCCTCGTTTTTTCTTTCAAGGAGACACTAAAGGAACAAATCCGTGTGCTCGATGGACAATATATATAACATGTAGAGTAAAAAGAGATGCAACAAGTGTACAACCTCTTTGGCGAAGCCATGTCGATCTCAGCGTGATTGGGTTGGCGGTGAGGATGCTCCGCTGACTTTGCTGTCGGAGGAGGGAAGAAGATCTTAGGCGTCGGAGATGGAGCCAGTACTGCTCGGCTGTGATGGAGGGTTTCGTTGTTGGAGCAGCTCCGGTGAGTTGTACGACGCCGAGGTGAAGCGGGACAAGAGAGACAACGAACAACGTTAACTTGGTGGAATTCTAATAGCATCTCAATACATGACGTAAAATACATAACCACAAAGTGCTAGATGTAAAATACATCAGCCGCTCATCTCTGAACTTAAGCGCCGAAACGAACTTAGCGTCAAACCGAACCTAAGCTGTCGAAACTGAATTTTCTTTGTCGAAACTGAATTTTGCTATCGAAACTGAGCGCACTAGCAAGGTGAGGCTACGTCGGTCGTGACTTTTTCATCTCTGGTCGGTCGATTTTGCAGCCGTTGGATCTGAAATCAAGGGCATGCGGTTCATCTTCAACCTCCACCCCTTGAGCCGCCCACCACCACGGCCAAACAGCAGCCCCGCCGCCCGCGGCGGCAGTCGCCGCCCGCCCGCCAAAACACTCCCCACCACCGGTCCGCGCCGCCCGGCCATCCCTCTAGGCCCCCCGTGCGAGCTTTTCTCCGGCGATCCCCACGCCACCGCCCGCCACCGCCGGCGACCACCGCCCATCACGAACCCTAAGATAGATAGTGGGTACCTCTCCGAGCCCCCCTCCCGCTGCGGCTGGTTCTTCCTTCACCCGATGAGCCCACCCCTTGAAAATCGGTGACCCAAAAGTCGATTCAGTCGATGAAGTGTAGCCAAATCGGAGCAGCATCACAAGCAAGAGCAAAGCGAGAGCAGCAGCCACGAGCAAGAGCGAGCACCAGGCAGGGGCGAGAGCAAGAGAGCGAGCAGCAGCGGCGAAGCTAAAGCAGCAGCAGCTCCTCTGATGTGGGCGTCGCCGCCGAGGGAGCGGCGCCATGGAGGAAGTGGCGGCGATGCCGCCGTGGATGGAGCAGCGCCGTGTCGGCTCGGGACCGGAGCGCGGCAGCACCGTGAGATCGAATCAAGAAGAAAATCGGCGATTAGTGTACAACCTCTTTGGTGGCGCCGATTAGGCGCAGCTTCATCGAGGAAGCGGTGATGATGATGCTCTTCGGTGGTGCGGTGAAGGCGGCGGTGTGGGAATGGAGGTGGCGCGAAAACGAGAGGAACGTCGGGGCAGCTCCTTGGAGGTGGAGGGCGGGGTGGCTGAACCGGCGGGGCGATGAGATCGACAGCGGATCCTCATCCGTGCGGTGGATGAGGGCGTCGAGGTGTTGTTGTGGACGGCGTCGTCGGGAAGAAGCTCGGCTGGGTGGTGGGCCGGAGCAGGGTGTGGGGTTTCGTCGCGGGTTTCGCGGCCTCGGTGTACGAATGGGTGGGCGGATGGGATGGCGGTGGGGAACCATGGCTTAGAGGCGCTTGTCCGAAATGTGGGGTAAGTTACGAAAGTACCCCCACCGATTTGAGGCGGTTCTTTGGTTCGAGGGTACCACGGGCATTTCACGTGTCGGGATTTCACAGAGGTGGGAGTTTTTGGCGTTGTAATTTCGGAATAGCAAGGCGCGGGTTGAGATGGAGGAGTTGTCGAACTGTGAGACAAAGATATATCTTAAATATTTCGGGCTAACAAAGCGCGGGTTGAAATTTCGGACAAGCCTAACGTGTACTGTACCAAATCAATCGCACTACAAATGTCATTCAAAACTTTGAATTCATGTTATGTTCAATTAAAATATTTACGCTACGTGTATAATGCATGCAACCTACTACTCAAATGAGCGTTTTAGTGCATTCCAAGCGTATATACTACCGCTTCAATATGAACTAAATTTGAATAAGATCTCTGATAATGATTGTTGTGAAGTCAAAGCATTTGAATTAGTTTCTCTGTTTTAATAAGATCTACAATCATCATTATTGTCAAGTTAAACCATCGTTTGTGTATTATCTTCACAGCACACCACATGATTAGTCTCGAGTTACATATGAACTATGTGTACTATATGAACTCGAACTAGATTTTTGAATCCACTTTATTTTGATTTCAAATCACATTACATTTCTAGCTCTAGCTAGATCTTCATAATCTAAACCATGTCTCATATGTATAATGTGTTTATCACATTATGTATGGTGCCCGCCCCTCGCCTACAAGTATTTAGATGTGAGTTGCAAACACCACACATTACCACAAATTCAAATAAAATGTGAGAATGTTAGATATATAGTATTGTTTAGATTGCTCGATATTTAGTTGTAAGCTGCAAGCATACGCACATTATCACAAATTCAAATAAAATGTGAGATTGTTTGATGTATAGTATGGTTTAGATTGTTCGGCATTTAGCTGTGAGTTGCAAATGCCATGCATTATCACATTATGGTATAACATGTGCACAACACGTGTATCACCGCTATATTCATGCATGCAATGTTTAAAACACTATGATCTCCTATTCAAATATATGAATCCGCTTTCATATCAAATTATGATCTTTGTTAGTCTCTTACACCCACACAATCCTCTAGCCTTTGTAGCTACCACTAACTTTCTCTCGTGCATGCACACGCCCTCCTCGCCCTCCTCCTCCCTCGGCATTCTATCCACCGGGCACATTCATTTTTTTCTTTAGGTCGTTCTCCCAGAGTCTCCACAACTCCTTTCCGACACACACCGATCGATAAACCTCTCCAGCGATGCCTGCCTACAACATACACACACAGCTTCAATCTCCTCCTTTATGTGTCCTTGCCTCGTGTCTCTCATATGGTCAGACACACATGTAAACTCTCGCCCCTCTTTTCATCGATCTCACAACCGCACACTCCTCCCCCTATCTAGCTAGTAGTTGGGCCTCTCGCACCACCTCCTAGCTCCATTCTCTCTGTCTATCCGTCTCGCTGGGCCTTATTTGCCTCTAACAAATGGACGTACACCGACCGATCTCTCGCTATACATATAGCCAGCTAGGTCCTTATAACTCGTTTTTACCCACACATCGATCGATCTACCTCATTAGTTGTGTCTCTCCCTTCCTCCGACAAACAACAATTGATCTACCGATCTAGTTAGGTTTGCTTACCAAACACATGGTTCCCCTTCATCATCCATGGATGCGTCCCGACAGATCTATCACGCACAGGCACACACAGAAACACATCCCCACTCTTATTGATAACATTGCAGTTCCACCCTCAGTTTGTCTAGTAGGCCTCTCCCAACATCTCCGAGAAGCAACTCCATCACCCATCCAGCACTCTACCCCTCCTCTCCCTCTCCCTCCCTCTCTCTCTCTCTGTCCCATCATATTTCCCGTCCTTCAGTTATGTATGGATGTCGACCGATCTCCCTCAAGACATAGCTGGGTCTCTCCTTCTCAACACATATATGAGTCGTTCTACCTCTATAGTTAGGCCTCTGCCTACCCCTCCCCCACCCCCTCCCCCCCACACACCGATACATCAAGCGCTCTAGTCATGTCTCCTGCCACACACAAACTTGACATGTGCCCTCTAACGTTCCGTAGGCCAGTCGCCCTATATCTTTGACACACACACACACACACACACACACACACACACACACATTTGATGGCTCTCTTCATCGATCTCGCACCCACCCACTTGATCCTCTCTTGACTCTATCGATAGCTATGACCCCTCCCTCTCTTCTCGTGGATTGCCCGACCCTCTATGTATGATATGGATAGGCCTCCATTTCACACACATTGCATGCAAAATTTTGTTTGAGATGTCATCGACACATATTCCCACAAATAATTCACGAAATCAACCCCCACCCCACCCCCACCCCCCACCACAAAACAAAAAACACTCACGAACGCGGTTTGTATCTCTCACACACACCCACGTAGGTGGGGCGTGCACGAAGAGAAGAGGTGCATGCAGCGCGACGTACTCCGTCTCTTTCCCAACCACACCCGCTGGGTACACGGTGGAGCTCATTTCTGACTGAAAAAGGCAGCCCACGTGGTAATTTGGCACGTGTCTTGGTTGTCCACTTGGTGGAGGGAGGATCGTCTACCACGGGTGAACAAACAAATTGCGACTTGACGCGTTATGTTAAATTAAAAAGAGGCAAACCATGTGGGGCCTACCTTAGAGGCAAGGCTCTATACTTTGGAGTACTTTTGATGTGTCCCGTCAACTCATAGAACGAGGAGAAGCTTGCTTAGTCGCCGTCTCCCCGCCCACGGGCGCGGTGGCTCGCGAGGATGAGGTGAAGCTTGCTCCTCCCTCGCCCATCTTGTGTGATGGCTCGCAGGACGAGGAGAAAATTTACTACTCCCTCCGTTTACTCCTCGTCCCTACTACCTTGGTTATAGAGATTATATCATATTGTTTGGAATATATATGTCCTTTAGTAGATTTCAATATGAACTACTAGTACATACTCCAAACACTGATGTATATAGGCGTATTTTAGAGTGTACATTCACTCATTTTGCTCGTATGTAGTAGCACTCTCCTCGCCCTCGACCCTCGCCCACGTGGTGGGCGTGCAGCAATTCATTCGGTCTCATATAGCGAGCGATATATCTGCACTACCATTATTGCTCGACTTCGAAGAAGCGAAGAGCCAATCGCAAGGTTAATATTTTGGAGATGCCAAGCGCAAGGTTAGTAGGTGCCGCGTCATTTATAAATATTTTTTTTCTTCATTGCACGTCACGCAATATGATAGGTTCATATGAGAGAAAAGGAAACGCTCCACTATATACATAGTCGGGACGGGCCAGCCTACACGGTTGCTTCTTTGGGGTTGCTCTCTTCACTCTCTCGCACAAAGCAGTGTGGCCACATCTCTAACATCCGGCGGATCACGTCCGCTTGGGAAGGGTGGATGCTTAGTGTAGATCACGGTGGCCGTCGCCGACGGTGAAAACCCACTTGTCGGCACGTCCCGATCAGGGGTCCCGCCGTTCTCTCTCACAAAGCCGGTGAGGTTGCCTTCGTCCCTTGCTCCTTTGCCTTGACGTGGGCAGTTGCCGCCTCCGCCGCCCTCCTCAAGGTTGAGCTCGTCCCTCGGGTACAACTCCCTTTACAGCCGGCTTGCACCACTGCTCCAGCTGCCCACATCACTCCCTGTGGATATTTCTCTACTTCTTTGCCCCGTTATACCGATACCTCTCTTGGCTTCTACATACTGTATTTGTGATGAGTTTATGTCTCATCAACTAGTCCTAGTAATCTTATTCTAATCACGCTTCTTCAATTTCTTTGCCACATGGATGCTCATCTCGATTTTGGTGAAACTGCACAAAATGATCCGATGGTCAAAAGGTTGCAAACTTCATTTATTAGGAAGCTCGAACGTTGCCAGCAAATTGAAGCCTGGTCAGGGTTCACGGTTCAAGGGCTAGGGACTGCATGGATCGTTTTTTCTTTAGCTGCCTCTGTTCCAAAATAAGTGTCAACTTTAGTAGTAGTACAACTTTGTACTAAAGTTTGCACAAAGTTGAGACACTTATTTTGGAGCGGAGGAGTACATATTTGCTATGATCATCAATCATTGAGATGCAATAGCATGCATGTTAGTCTCCTTTGTATTTGATGAAATGTTGCAGCGGGCAACCTTGGGCATGAGATACATGTAACAGGAGCTGGAAGCTTCATAGCATTGTACAAATTTATCTCTGATAAATTACAGATGCGTACTAGTACTATACTAGTACTTCCTCCATTCCTAAATATAAGTCTTTGTAGAGATTTCACCATTAACCACATGCGGATGTATATAGATGCATTTTAAGTGTAGATTCATTCATTTTGTTCCGTATGTAGTTCACCTAGTGGAATCTCTACAAAGACTTATCTACTAATAATAGCTAGCCCCACTACTAGGAATTCTCTATCCTCTCCTTGAGCCACATCATCAAAATTGAGCGTAGCCGTTAGATGAAGTAAATCAGTCATAATAGCCGTCTGATCTAGGCGTTGAGAGGCTCACACTAAGCCACATGCAAGCATGCAGAAATACCGTGGCACATGCATGTGAGTGGGTTTTAAATCACATCAACATGTCTGCATGCAAGCATGCACCGGTAGCATGCATGTAAGTGAGCTTTTAAGTCCCATTAACATGTCAAAAAAATAATATAATCCCATTATGCAGTAGGAGTTGGCTGATCTTTTTTCCTTACGTGGGATGATCTAAATGATGATGGGAGTTTATTTAGTTTGGCTACCACATTTGTCATGCGGTTATAGATTTTTTTAGTTCTATGAAATCGATAATTTTTGCAGAGAGATATACTGCTGTTCAAGGCAGCGCGAGGACTCATCTAGTAATATTTAGGAGCGGAGGAGTACTATGTAAAGAGTTAGGTGTCGCGGTGATAGTGTGAGGTGGGCCATGTAATCACGAGCCTGCGTGTTTTCACTGCTCTTGCACTCCTCCATTGTAAGAATGGAGAAAATTGTAATCTACTAGTACCTCCTTTCGCCGAAAGCGTGGGACATCCAGCAGTCCTACCACCTCAGTAATAAAGACCAATGAGCCATCAAATCACATAGACCCAGCAGTAAGTTGGACGGATGAGGTAACCATCACTCTTGCGCCGGTGAGAGGTCGCGTCCGCTCTGCCGGGCATGAATCGGCACCGATTCTTTGGGCGCTGACCGTTTTAGGCGGGAAGCGGCGTGCGATGGAGGGCTTTGGGTGGGCCAGGCTGGTCAGGAGGCGGGCGTGGCAGCTGTCCGCATGTCCCTACGGACACGCCGGAAGCGAGAGGATGCACCGACTCGGCTAAAATCATACACTACACACCATATCTCTGTAGGAGTAGGTCGATCTGTCGCACTCTCTAACACACACATGCTGTTAAACACACACACGCACACGCATACGCACCTTGGTCCGTTGCACCTTCTAACGTGACTTATTACACCTAGAGCGGAGGAGTAGTAAGTATATGAGATACGATGGCACTTGACTTAAGTCGAATACAAGTGCCCAAAATTTGTGTGCATGTTATAATAAGGATTCACTTAAAATAGTACATGAGCGAACAGAGGATCAATTGGACAGTGTTCCCGAGCGATAGCGAGATGTGTGAGGTAGTAATATACACTGCTGGCGCTTTTAATTTTTCTTATTAATTTGTTTGTTTCACCCTCATTGGTGGGACCCAACGTACTACGTGAGAGAGGTAAGGTGACTAAGGCTGCATTATTTCTACACCACTTGTGGATAGTCTTACCACCAAAGCCACATGACACGATTATGATTGAAATCCTAATGACTCCCACACACACAAAAAACATGGCATGCCTGTCACACGAATGCAGGAATGTATAAAAGGTTATTTTCCTCTTGTTGAACATAACGGGAGGGTTGTGTAGCTGGTTAGCCTGTTCGCTCATCAAACTTGAGGTCTCGGGTTCGATAACTACACTTGAGCATAATTTTTGCCAGGAGGATTCTTTGACTGGTCAAAATGTTTTCTAGGGTTTGCATGCTTCACACTCTCTCTCCAGTATATATATACACGCTGGAGCCTCAACGCTTGTAGTTGCTCTCTTCACACTCTCTCGCCCTCTCCCGCTGGAGCCTCAGCGCTTGTAGTTGCTCTCTTCACACTCTCTCGCCCTCTCCAGATCTAAACAAGACTTCGTTGGCCTCTCTCTCCCCTCACTGCTGCTCAAAGAGCCGGCAGGATCCGTCCGTTGGGAAGGGAAGGAGGCTTAACGCTGTCGCCGTCGTGAGGAGGAATCCACTACCGCTGCTGTTCACTTTCCACCCAGTGGCGGCGGGAGGGCCTCCGACCCTTCTTCTTCTTGGCCGTCCGTCGCCCACCGAACCACGCCCCAAGAACCTTAAGGTATATTTTACTTACTCCACATGCATTGCTCTAGCTGCATGTATACCATGAATCTAGGACGTGGTTCAAAGAGGAAAGGAGTGGGGGAAAGTAGTGGGAAAAGTTGTATATAGCATGAATCTAGGGCGTGGTTCAAAGAGGAAATGAAGGGGAAAGTTGTATAGCATGAATCTAGGGCGTGGTTCAAAGAGGAAAGGAATGGGGAAAGTAGTGGGGAAAGTTGTATCGCATAAATCTAGGACGTGGTTCAAAGAGGAAAGGAAGGGGTGAAAGTACTAGTTCAAAAGGAAAGGAAGGGACAAGGCTGTAGAGTTTGAGCAGGACTAGATTTGCTGCGCTCACATAGGGAAAGGTGTCTAAAGATAACAAAGCTGGGACCAACACAAATATGCTCCTTGGTTGTTTGTTCTTTGTTGCAACAGATGTGCATGACCACGATACATCGGTAGATGCACATGGTGCTGGTCGTCCTTTGTCCGTGCAACTCATTAGCTGTTGTTAATCTAAGGCCTGTTTGGTTAAAACTCCCTAGTCCCTACCTGCTTGGTTCGAGGGACTAAACATGGACTAGAGGTTATTAAATGACATGATAAAGACCATGTTACCCCTAGTAATGAACTAATAGAAACAAGGTGCGATGCGTGGCAGGGGCAACTGTTGGAAAAGTCCCAAAAGACTCCCTCGGGGTCTTCTTTCTTTAGTCCCAAATGCCCACTTTTAGTCCCGAAAAGTCCCTCCTGTTTGGTTTAGATGTGGTGACATGGAGTTTTTTAGTCCCTACACCAAAATGTCCTGTAAACAAACACCCTCTAATAATGCATTTGGAAAATTGATGCAATGCCACAGTTAAAAGCAAATTACATGTTTAATGAATTTTATTGTTAATATAATCTCTATGTTAATATTAATCAATGCCACCGTTTGAGAAATGCTCTGTCTTGCTTTCTTTCCCATTTAGATAAGGTAGATGCTTCTTTTTGTTGGCTTACATGTCATCCACCGTTATTGACCACTAATTGTTTCCTTTGCACCTCTGTGTAAACAGGGTTATCTACTTCACCTTGTTGCCATTGTGACCTTTTGTTGCCTTTGCACAAAACACTTTTGTTTTAAGAGTGTTTTGTGCAGTTCAACCAAAATATCACATCGACAACGTTAGCTTGATTGCTTGATCTTAGTGGAACTGCACAAGAGGAGATCTTACTTCCTATCCGTTAAGGCGAATTTGGTTCAGATCTTCTTCTTGTGAGTTGTTTGAATTCCGCATCATGAGAGGTCAGTACTAGCCTTCTTTCACATGATTCTGCAGTGTGCTTTCATATGTTGTGCTACTTGTACGATAATGTTGCTTGATTTTAGTGAACTGCACAAATGGAGACAAGACTTCCAATCTGTATGTGCACCGTAATATCCCATTGAGGTAAGATAAGGATATTTCTGGCTACTGCGGCCTGTATTTTGCCACTTTCATCGAGAAAATTAAGTTTAGTACTATACTTTTGCTCCCTAATTGACATGCCAAATCTTACATTGAAGGCGAAGCTTATGCATTATTGAACCAAGTGATGAAGGGAAGAACAAGCGGAAGAAAAACAAAATCAACTCCGTGCTGTAATGAAACCTTTGGGCTGTGATGACACAAGTAATGATATAGTTTTGCATCTTAATTTATTGCTATGGCTGGAGCGAGCAATTGTTTTGCCTTGATTTGATGCCATACGTAATTATCTCTACTTGTGCAAACAGGGATCTTCTTTGAAGATACCATATATTTTAGTGGAACTGCACAAGAAGATGTTGGAAACATTAAACTAATCGAGGAGTATATAGTAAGCATGGCCACCCGTAGATAGCAGCAGATGGTTCGGAGAAGTGCTTCATCTGTATGCTCTACACAATCAGCCTCGACAAATGTTGGTACTCACCCTGATTTCATCCATATGATTGAGCTTTGTCATCTCTATTGGTGTTGTGCTACTGTTTAGATCTGTCATGAAAAAGTGGTATTGTCCTTGAGAAGTGCTTCATCTGTGTTGTTTTAAATATTTCCTTTCCTTTTTTGAGCAAACAGGATCATCTTCCTCTGAAGAAGAATATGGATGCATTGAAGTGACTAGTTCGATTATGCGGGATGAAGAAGCCCTGTCTATCTTCTCATCGGAAGGAGCGGTTGAAGGATGGTTACATTACTCCCCACAAGACCAAACTAACTTCAGCTCGGAAGGGTGACAAATCTCCATTTTTTTTTGCTGTGATCTTGTGAGTACAATGTTGTTCTAGGATTCTTTCTGGTGAGTTCCATTTTTCTAAAGTGTGCTCTACATGGACCATGTATGTACTGTTAAGCTGTCAATTCATAGTACAGTTTGCTTTATACTAATCACTTTTTGTATTTGTGCAAGCAGGGTGCTCAGCTTGATTTCAACGGAACTGCACAAAATGTTCATGAATACATCGAATCATTCATTTCCACCACAAGAAAGGAGGTGCCCATAAGTTCAAGGCGTTGCAACATATAAAGGCGAAATCATACAAGCTACGTGCGAATTTGGTTGATTTTGGTGGAACGCACAAAAGAACAGCTGGTTTATTTAGCACGAGGTGCCATGTCAATGTCGAACTGATGGCAAACCCTGCCCATTCCACAAACGTAGGCATTTGATATTTTGGAATGGGACAACCTTGTCAAATTTTGCTCATTGATTTTAGCAAGATATGCGTTTGATATTTTTGAATGGGGCGCCCTTTCTTTGTTAGCAATGGCGATTAATTTTTCTTTATTCTTTAGTTGTGAAGTAAATATTGCCTCGACATGTGAGTCATTGAGATGCATAATCATCGATTGTTTTGAATGTTCTCTATGAATTGCCAGGCCTGTGTGTTTGATTGCAATGTCTGAAAGCTAAAAAGCTGCTCAAACTCTTTGTACTCATACATTCCTTTTTACTTCGCACATTGTGAAAGTGCATACTTTTTGTATAAGATTGGTCAAAGTAGAGATACTTTGATTGCAGACAAAACTTGTATGCAGACTAGAAAGGACGGAGGAGTACATGTGAAACTCTGCAAGCGTGGTGATCACCACAGGAATAATGCTAGTACGTATTGTTTTGCATGTTCATCCAATGCAAGTGATCTGGAATTGAACTAACGAAATAAATTCATTCATACGGTCGGATTTCATATAAACATGCGGATTTCATTACATTTCATACATTCTTCAACTAAAAGGGTGTTTGTGGCGCATGCATCTCCGGATGCAGAGGTAGAAGTCATCCTCCTTTTGAAAAAAAACTAAAAAGGTGTCGCTGGAGGTATAATTAATTAACGAAGCTACCCACTGTGTCCCGCTGAGCGAGCAGAAGCTTGAGTGACTTAGCTGCAGGTGCAGTTGCGTAAGCGACATGTGGCCTGTTGGGCCCACGTGTCGATCAGCCAAGCGCACCAGCGATTAAGTAAGCAGCGTTCTTCTCGGCGCAGCTCTCCGACTCACGTCGCCGCCAAGAAGCTAACCGGCCGTCAATGGTCAACCCGCCTAGCTTGGCTTCAACCGAGGTAGCAGCGGTGGCCTTACTTGGACCCAGTGGCGGCGACCTACCGTGTTCTACTCTTCCTCGTTTTCGTGGTGGCGCGGCCTGCGTTGGCAGCGGGCGGGGCCTCGGCGAGAGCGGGCGATGTCCTCTATCTCGTTGCGGTGGCGGCGCCTCGGTGAGCGGTGGAAATCCTCCCCACGTTGATGGAAGGTGGGGCCTCGGCTGAGCCGGCGATGTCCTCTGCCTTGTTGTTGGCGGGCGGGGCCTCGGCGGGCGGCGGTGTCCTCTGCCTCGTTGTTGGCGCGCTGGGCCTCAGCGGAGCGAGGCGTCATCGGCGCCCGGCAAGCGAGGACTCGTCGGAGCCGGCATTGTCCTCTGCCTCGTCCTCGGTCTCGCCAAACAGCGCCTCGCCCGCTTCGCCGCCCTCTTTGCTAGCCTCTTTGTAGGCGGCGCAGCCTCCGCCACCCGCATGCGGTACCGCCCGGCCTTCGGCGGCCCTTGCGGGTGGAGCGGTCGAGTCGAGCGCCTCTGCTCCGCCCGCTCGCGGCGATCTGCTCCTCCGCTGCAGTGCTCTGGAGAGATGGTGGTTGTGGCGGCGTCGGCTGCGCCTCCGAAACTGCTCCTCACGCATCGGCCTCACCTGTCCATATATTGAGCACGGGCCTCGCCGATGGTCATGGTGCAATGCACCGGCGAGATGGCGCGGAGGAGGGGTTGGCGCCGGATCATCGACTACCATGTTCTCCATTAGGGCGTCGTCGTCCTCCGGCTGCTGCGCGGCCAGCGGTCGGCAGCAATGGCTGCCATCTCCTTGTGGTAAATCGTCCGCCCGTCCGAAGAGCGCGGGCGCGAGGAAGCCATGGTGGGCAGTAGTGGTGTGGACAGGAGAAAAGAGCGGATGCGGATGAGCTGCGGCTATGGCGGCGCAGCAGTTTATATAGCAATGGTGGGCGGGCGGAGGGACAGACGTGTGGCGCCGGAGTAGCCGCCTCGGCAACCGCGTATCATTAATGTGTGCGGCAGATTGGCGGACGGACGGCACTTGTGTCATTTGAAGGCGGAGCAATCACCTGCTGCGAAGCGGGTGCCGGGCGCCGATTGTTTGAGCGGAAGCAGCGGCGAGAGATGACTTTACTTGGATAGGATGACAATGGGGACCCACCAGGTCCATAGCCTCACATATGCAAGTGCCTCCTTATTATATATATAACTATAATTTATTTTGGTTCCTCCTGGTTTCTTGACATCACGGTCCCACACCATTATCAACCTATGTACTCTAGTCAATAAGCGAGAGAATTGCACAAGCGGCCGACAAGCTGGGACCAAGCAGCTCGAGCAAGTATTTGTGTTTTTAGGTGAGCACTGCAGAATTTTTGATGTTTACCCAGATATTAATTTTTCTCCTCTGAACAACAACGAAAACATCGCTGCAGGTATTAGCTGGGCGGGCTGTGGCCCGTCTAGCCCAGCCGAGATATCCAGCCCGGATATTAATTTTTTCAAGCTGAAAATGGCTAGCCCAGCTATACTTTTTTTTTAGGAATACCGAGGCAAGGTCAAGTTGTTATTCACCGCTTGGCTGCAAATCTTTCCTAGGAGGGATGCATTAGGCTTGACAAGAAAATGGGCTTTAAGAAATAATAAATGGGATGTAATTATAAAAACTGGTAGTAACTATTAAAAAATGCACCAAACAGTGATTACTTTATAAAATATTATTTTGGAATATTGAAAATTTTAATTTCATTAATTATTTTGGCGCAATGTTTTGTTGGATTTTACGTAATATAAATTTATATTGAAATTGTATTTAATCTGACTAGAAATTTCGGGATAAAAATATTGGATCCCATCAAAATGTGGGAAATTTTATTGAATTCTGTTTTGAGCGGTTGGTTGAAATGGGCTGTAGTTTTAACAAACTGTAAATGGGCTGTAGTAAATTCCATTAGAATTAAAAATGGGCTACACATTCTTACAAATCTCAAATGGGCTATAAGTTCTCGCCACACACTTACGGCCTTACTAAGTTGATCGTCCCTAAAAAACAGAGTTGGGCGTATGCAAGGCTTTGTCAACTTATAGTCAACACACGGTTCTAGCAAGGCGGTGGCGTTGGATGTCCATCCAACGGATGTCGTGCTTCTTCTTCAATCTCGGATATTCTAGCTTCACCCGCCCAAAAAATGATTCCTCCCCCTGACATATGGGGTGCACCGTTTCGGAAGCTGACCTGTGGGCCTACTAAGTTGACGTACCAAGGGCTTTGTCAACTTAGTCAATATAATAAACGATTCTAGCTGCAATGACCGTACGATGTCCATCCAACGGCCGTCGTGCTTCTTCAACCTCTGGTCTTCTTGCTCCAGCCGCCCAAAGAGGCGGTCGTGCGCTTTGCTCCTGCCTCCGTGGATGGTTGTGCTTTGCGCGGAGGCCTCACCGCCCCCTACTACTCCCACCGCTGGCCAGGCCATCCCTCCACTCACCCACACCCCCTGTTATTCTGCGGCGACGGCAGCGCAGCCGAACCAGTGAACCCTCGTACTCCTCTCCGCATGTGCATCCACTGCCGCGTCTTCCCCGGCTCTGCGTCGTCCCCTTCCTAGGCCTCGTCGTCGTCCACCGCCGTGGTGCTCTCGGCGCGGCGTGGTCAACGTGGTCAAGGCGACTTCCATCGGGCGTGGGTCAGACGTGGAGAAGGCGGCAAGCTATGTCCACGGCAGCCGCAAGGAAGTGCCTCCTTATTACGCATAAAATAATTTTTCCTCCACGGCAATGGGACCCACCGGACGGGCCACCGTATTCGTGAAAAATGATTAGCCCCGACTCTTTGGGACCCACGAGCTACATCTTCGCACGCAAGGAAGTGCATCCGAGAAAAAAACGATTCGCCCCCTGACTACTGGGACCCACCAGCTACATCTTCGCATGCAAGGAAGTGCGTCCGAAAAAAAAACGATTCGCCCCCCGACTACTGGGACCCACCAGCTACACCTTCGCACGCAAGGAAGTGCGTCCGGCAAAAAAATGATTCGCCCCACGAATTTGGGACCCGGCAGCTACACCTTCGCACGCAAGGAAGTGCGTCCGGGCAAAAAAATGATTAGCCCCGATGCTGGGACCCAGCAGCTACACCTTCGCCGCAAGGAAGTGCGTCCGGGCAAAAAACAAAATGATTAAGCCCCGATTGCTGGGACCCACCACTACATCTTCCCAGCAAGGAAGTGCACGGCCGATGGTGTCGTGGAATTAACACGGCGGATGTCCTTAGTGTCGGGACTTAGTCGCGAGGCCAACGCATCTATGTGGTAGCTTGAGAGGGGTTGGCGGAATCGAGAGATGCAACACGAACAGGGATTTAGACAGCCGGGCCCGGAAACATCATCCGTAATAGCCCTACATCTTTGTTTGAGGCTAGGTCTCGTTATGCTCATGAGGGAGTCGCCATAAACCGGCTCTCCTCTAGTTGTGTCTAGCCCTAGATATTGTTGTTTGCCTGTAGCTTGTCCCTCTTTGGGGAGCCCTGCCCCTCCTTATATATGTTGAAGGGGCGGGTTACATGTGGAGTCCTATTAGGATTAGGACTAGTCTATCTCTAATACAAACCGGATACAAGTCCAGGTCTTAACTCCTTGTAAGACAAATATTCCTTATGCCTTTCCTCTTAAACCGGCCCACCGTAGTTGAACCGGCCTTCATGAACCGCTAGTCGGGCCACCGGGTCTTGTTGCTCCTCTGACCCGCCTGCCGGATTACCAATGAACCATAAACCGCCGGGTCGCCAGTGAAACGCCAAGTGTCAGCGGGTTCTTCAGGTAAACCGCCAAGCCCGGCCGGGTTATACTTCCGGCCGGTTTACGCCGCGGGGTATATCCCCGACATTAGCCCCCAGTTTAATTTGGATTTATCCATGTTAAACTGATCCTGTGAAATAAACACAAGAACAAACTTGATGATTATGCTCGGGTTAAGAATTCTTGTAAACCGGCATCGATCATCCTTAAATCCTTGTCATTTCCTTCTTCTAGAAAATCCAGGTCAATAAGCCAGCCTCATACTCAACTTGTCGACATTGGTTTCCCACATAGAAATATTGTAAAAATAATCCACTTGAGTCGGCTTCCAAAGCGGTTTAAGAAATATTGGTCTTGCAATACTCATCGATATTCAGCCGGTTTGAAGATGTAAAACTTGCGGTTTGATATTATCAAAATTTCCGGTTTGTAAGTATGGATGGCACCAAGTCATAATTATTACCGACTTGGGTCATAATTGTTGCGGAACCGGGTCAATCTGGTTTGCTTTCGAATCGAGAATTTGAAGATGTTTCTCCCTTATATCCATATTACTGTAGCCCCCAAGTCTTGAGCGAGAACAAAGTGATGGCTTAAGACTTGCTTCAATCTAAATACTGCCACTTAAGAAGAAATCCATGTTGTTCAGCCAGTCACTTAGTAAAAACTGAATACTCCATATTATGTAGCCCCCAAGTGCGGGTTGTCATGCTTGCTGACAACACAGGACTTGTAATTGTCTTATACTAATAAAACTTCAAGCAGTGTAGCCCTCAAGGGCGGGTCATTATGTAATAATGAGCGGGGACTTTGTAGGTATAATCATGTAGATTTGAGCAATGATGTGTAGCCCCAAGGGCGGCTCGATAAGATAATATTGAGCTGGGACTTAATATATACTTCAATGAAAATAACATCATATGATGTAACCCCCATCATGGACTTGAATCCACGTCCACAAGGTTAAGAGCTTTGTGCTTTACCAACTGAGCAGTGGACCCTTCAATATAATGAATAAAAAGCTTTGTACCTTCAATTGTTGACAAGAGCAATTGGTAGCCCCCAAGGGTCAACTCATTATAATGTGATGTGTCGGGTCTTCAATAATATGAGCAAAAAATTACTTTGCATTAGCCCCCAAGTGTCATGGTGCATGCTTGCAGCGACATGAGACTTGCATATTTGATGTAATCTCCACTTAAATAATGTAGCCCCCAAGTGCCGGGTTGTAAGCCTGCAGCAACTCGGGACTATTCCTTCAATTGTAGAATAAAAATCATATCCATTGATAATATGATAGCCATTGCGCTAAAGCGACTTTGAAAACCGTAATCACAATACTGGTTATTGATAACCATAATAGAAATCCAGCCAAGTTGGCTATTTGAATAATATACCCAATGATTTATAAGCGCATAATTCCAATGGCGCAATCCAAATATGTCTTGGCGACTTATAGTCCAAAACCGGGCGGGTTAACAAACACGGATAATTTCTCATCATATCTTGGCGACTTATAACGAAAGTCAAGCCGGGTTAATGAATACCGGTTTACTCCATAATAGGATGATAATAGAAAATCAAACCGGGCAAATAGTCTCGGATTAGGATTTGACCGTGTTCCGCCAATTTGTAATTGACAGTTTGAACGGATTAATGATGTCGGTTTGAAAACACAACAAAAGAAATAATTTAAAGAGAACAAAATTCAAGCAAAGGCAAATATAAACCATTGCAAATGAGGCTTTGAGCGATCAAGAGGCATTACCATGGTCGGACACGACCAAGCCCCCAAAAGGCGTAGCTATGGTTCGAGTCAGCCAGGTCCCCAAATGATGCATTGGCATTACGCCGATCAAGAGGTGTAGCGATGGTTGAGTTGACCAAAGCCCCAAGTGATCTTTGTGGCACTAGGCGATCAAGAGGCGTGACTATGGTTCAGACGTGACCACAAGTCCCCAAGTGATCTTTGTGGCATTGCGCCGATCAAGAGGTGTGACTATGGTTCGAGACATGACCAAGCCCCAAGTGATCAATAATATGATAAGCCAACAAGGCATGATACCCATGTTTGAACCGCGCATCATGGCAGCAGGTCCTCTTTGGCACCTTTAACTTCTTGCAAGAGATAAATCCTTCTTGAACGGGATTTTGAACCGGATATTGAGAGCTTCAAAGCTTTGTTAAACCGGAATCTTCATTTTCAGCCAGAAATTTTGGACGGCCTTTAAACTCGAACTTGCGAAGTTAATTCCTTTTGAACGGACATTGTTAAACCGGTTTGAGAGCTAAAGAGCTTTGTGAGAGAACAGATTTCCCTTGAACGGATTGTAAACCCGGATATTTGAGAACTTCAGTGAGATGACCTTCCTTTAGCGGATTTTTAAACGGAATCCTTTCGATGACCGGATCTTCTTCATTGAGCGGGATTTTGTAACTGTCATACACTTTCTAAACCGGAAATTTTCTCGACGGCCTTTAAACTTTCATCAATATAACGGTAGCCTCCGGGACGGGTTATCCTTCCCTCCATCGTCACTGGGGTTCTTTAAATTCTTGGCGGCAATATTGTTGAGTCATGTCATGGTAGCCCCGAGTCTCAAAGGTGACTCGAGGTTGGCTTGAGATTCTCCATGTTTGACCGTGATATAAACGGCATAACTTGTATATCATTGATGTTGATAGCATGATGTGAATCCACGGAAGGTTGAGGTGATTGTGGCGGGTTATAAATGATCCCGTATGAGCGTCAAGACCTTTCGGCCAATGGTTCCTTCAATGGCGATTTGAAGTTAACAAACTGTAGTGGCGGCGACTTGTGCGCGCCCATTGAGCCATCCGGTGCAAACAGCGGTTTGATGATAATTTGCCTCCAATTTGCTGAAAGAAAACCGGGCTACCTAAGTCGTGACTTGCTCATACGCAATATATAGCTCATGCGAGAGGTGCGCCCAAATATGTTGATGTAGACCGGGCGCGAGGCAGAAAGCGACCGCAACATCGAGCAGCTTTCGGACAGATGAATCGGCCGCGGCATTGTAAACCGGTGCGGACGGGGAAGATCTTCACCGGTGTTGTAAACTGGCACGGACGGGCGAGTTAATCGCGGGTACGGTCCCGGTGAGTCGAAGTAGTCCGGGCCACAAGGGCGGCGTCTTGCATACATATTCTTTGATCATTGTGGCACGGTCATACGCTAGCACATGACAGTAATTACGCAATCTATATATCCATGATCCGGCCATCGGCTTTGCAATGACCAATTGTCCTGCATATAAAATGCAAAGACCAAAGTAATTGCTCTCTGACAAAAACAATATGTGCTAAATTATACTTAGAGGATATCACACGATTCGCCCGAACAATGATGAGTCGGCCGTGGCATTGTAAGCTGGTGCGGACGGCGTGAACGCCGTGAGGGCAGATGAACGAGTCATCCATGGCGTTTGTAAAGCGGCGCTGGTGGCGATTCAAACATGATGTTGTTTAATCGGTGTAGATGCACGAATCGGCGGCGGGGCGGGACGGATGTAGTCCGAACATCGGCGGCAACTTGCGTATATCCGTCAAGCATCCTAGCGGACAAACACCAATGCAAAAGTGATGTTGATCGCCCCTTAGGCGACACCCTCTCGTAACGGTCCTGACTCATCCGGACAGTAAATGAATCATCTCGCGGCATGAACCAGTGCGGACGGGCAAGTTGATTGCAGTAGCGGTAAACCGCGCGGTCAAGCAAGTCGATCGCGTCATGTTGATGTAACCCGGACCATAAGGGCAAAGATGGTTTGTACACATCCATCGAGCAAATTAACATAAGCGCTGATGTAGAGCGACCTAGTTGAAATATTCCCAACATAGAAGTGAGACGATCGGCGGTTTGACCAAAGCGGGTCGGCTTGACCAAGGCGGCTTGACCAAAGGCGGCGATTCAGCAGTAGTACAGCTCGAGATTCGGATTTATGATAGAGGCGAGTAGTGGTGGCTCAACAGCGGCGCCATGGTTATGGTCTCCGCGTTTTTAGGCTGAAGCAGAGGGACGAGAACCGCAGCGGTCTTGACGACGGCGTCTCGAGCGGATGCTGCGGCAAGGGGAGCCATGGCGGCTCGTAACGCGGGCGCTTAGGGCGGCGGCTCGAGGTACAGCTGTGAGTCTCGTCGGTCTCGAACCAGGATTTGTCTGCAAGTAGTTTTTCGATGTGTGAATTGGGCCACCAGCTGTAGTATCTCCAAACGCTATCCAGGTGGACTGGATTTTATCTCTCGTGAAGCATAATTAGTTGTGTGCCTGCTTTGGAGACAATAATCCCAAAAAGCTAAAACCAGCGCTCAACCCCGTGAGTAGTCAGAGACCACATCGGTCCTTTGTGGTAATAGTAGTCCGTATGGTTGATGGATACGACTCAAAAATAGCACCAGCGATAACGACAAGACACCTCGGGATTCGATGCGCTTAGTGGCGTGCTACAACAGGAGACCATGGTTTCGCGACTTGATCCTTGCATTGATGGATCGCAGACACATCCTCAACTTGCGGCAGCGGCAAGTGCGATCGGCATAACCCTTTTAAATTTTTTCAGACTATGAACTCGGACCGATAAGCTATAGCTCGGCGTCGGCGAATCCGTATTGTGGTCTTTGACTTTCCAATCATAACCATCTATGTTCCTGGTCTTGTTTAAAGTAGATGTTGTCTTTGGCTTGCACGGTGGCGCTGCTCCAAATACCAATTTGTCTTGGATTCGATTTAATCGTGGGTCATCTTACAAATCGTTCCATGTGTAATCTTCTTTTCGACGATTTGCAGACCTCGAGATTCGCTTGCAGAGGCGGCGGCTCCACAGTGCAGCCCTAAATTTTCGTTTTAACCTTTAAACCGCACCGATCTTCAATTTAGCCCGACGAACTTGAAACTGATGCAGATTCTTCAAAGTGGCTCTTCTTTGTCAGGAAAATTATGAGCTCCTCGATCCTTAGGAGAGATCCTCCAAGAACTCAACACCACCGTGCACGAGCCCGGTGGTGGGCGCTGTCGTGGAATTAACACGGCAGATGTCCTTAGTGTCGAGGACTTAGTCACGAGGCCAACGCATCTATGTGGTAGCTTGAGAGGGGTTGGCGGAATCGAGAGATGCAACACTGAGAACAGGGATTTAGACAGCTTGGGCCCCGGAAACATCATCCGTAATAGCCCTACATGCTGTTTGAGGCTAGGTCTCGTTATGCTCATGAGGGAGTCGCCATAAACGGCTCTCCTCTAGTTGTGTCTAGCCCTAGATATTGTTGTTTGCTGTAGCTTGTCCCTCTTTGGGAGCCCTGCCCCTCCTTATATATGTTGAAGGGGCGGGTTACATGTGGAGTCCTATTAGGATTAGGACTAGTCTATCTCTAATACAAACCGGATACAAGTCCAGGTCTTAACTCCTTGTAAGACAAATATTCCTTATGCCTTTCCTCTTAAACCGGCCCACCGTAGTTGAACCGGCCTTCATGAACCGCTAGTCGGGCCACCGGGTCTTGTTGCTCCTCGACCCGCTGCGGATTACCAATGAACCATAAACCGCGGGTCGCCAAAGTGAAACGCCAAGTGTCGTGGGTTCTTGAGTAAACCGCCAAGCCGGCGGGTTATACTTCCGGCCGTTTACGCCAAGGGTATATCCCGACGATCGGGGCCCACCTGGTCAAGCGTCACGTAGCATTGTCATCCTGGTCGTGAATACATACTTGTCGATGTAGAGGCGCACGCGTGTCGTAGTAGAAGCGCACGGTCGTAGTAGAGGCGCCGCGACGTAGTAAGAGGCGCCGCGACGTAGCATGTACACCTACGCATAGCGCCAGGGTGCAAGAAAGAAAATACGCCCCGATGTGTACATCTGGCGGGTCTAGAACGCCTAGTCGCAAGATACGCACGACGCAGGCTCGTGTTCATGGGGAGGCAACGGAATACGCCGTGTTCATGGGGAGGCAAGCGGAATGCGCCGTGTTCATGGGGAGGCAACGGAATGCGCCGTGTTCATCGGGAGGCAACGAACGCGTGGGAGCCAACCGCTTGGACGGAACAAGCGATGGAAACGAGGCTGGCGTGGCGACAACGGAGGAAACGGACCTCCTACGGTCAAACGGGGTCCTGTTGATCGGGAGGTGTGTGGCGTACCGAAAAACGGAGGAATCGGACCTCCTACGATCGAAACGGGGGTCCTGTTGATCGGGAGGGGTGTGGCGTACCACAAAACGGAGGAAATGGACCTCCTACGGTCGAAACGGGGGTCCTGTTCATCAGGAGGGGTGTGGCGCACTGCAAAACAGGACTCCACGGGATACTGTTCATCTCCACCGTCGACCTCCTCCAGCCTCCACGGGCTACTGTCGACCTCCTCCAGCCTCCACTGGCTACCGTCGACCTCCTCCAGCCTCCACGGGCTCCTGTTCATCCAGCCTCCACCGCACGCTACTCCACCGGCCACTGCTTCAACCACCCTCCACGGGCACCCTCCACCATCTACTGCTCATCCAGCCCTCCACACCATGGGGTCCTGCTCAACCACCCTCCACGGCCACCCCTCCACCGCTTCTGCTCATCTAGCCCTCCACACCACGGGTCCTGTTCATCCAGAGGCAACGCCACCGCCACCTGCTCATCCAAATCTTCGCAACGCCATTGTACATCCAATCGATCGGCTTGATTAGCGAGAGCGGCGAATCGCTTCCATCGGGTTCGATTAACAGCCATCGATCAATCACTCGGGTTCAAGAACGTAGCTGCGGCAGTCGCTCGGGTTCGATAGAGCCCAACGCCTCGCTTCGGGTTCAGTTAGAGCTAACGCCCACACACGCTGCAGCGCACGTAGAGAAACGCGATCGCCGCCCTCGACCTCCCACCGTAATCGCAACTCCTCAAATTTTCCTACCCTCGCTTCTACCACGGTTTTTTCTTCATGGACGGCCCAAAGAATGTCATGCAGCTGCGTCTCCGGCCCGCCTGTGACTAAAAGCCCATTTTCTATCATGATTTTTGTCATAAGTAGGAGCCCACCACATCTATGATGATACCGGTTCTCACAATTATTGTCATAGAAGTGTCATATGTATGACAGGAAAAAAGTTCGTTCAGCCCAAAATGTCACGGATGTGTCTTTTTTATAGTGATGGCATTCGCCCATGCAAAAGTGCATTGGGGGAATCTTGACGCGGAGAAGTCGGTGGATCGAGGGGCCGGAGGGTAAGGAGCATCGCAAGTCCGAACTGTATTTATGAAGGTGTATCGAAGGAGCCATGCTTTAAGCGGATAAATGTACCAAAGACATTATATTTCCACGAGGGCATTCGTGCCACTTTTTGTAATATGGGATTATGGCATTTATATATTGCTCGTTTTGTTTGAACATATGTTCTTCCTGGCGGCTGTTTATTGTATGTAAATCCTTAGAGTTGGCTACCGTCGGCTTCTCGCCTTTACGTAAAAAAGAATACGGGGTGTTCGGATATATCTGCACACTCTTCATCCCATAGTTGGGTCCTTTTACGGGCGCTTTCACCACGAACCAGCAATCGGACTATAGGGCTTTATTACTCTCACTTAGCCATAGGAATTGAGTATGGTCGGCGTAGTTTCTAGTGTTCGGAAGGCCGAACTAGGGACTCTATTGGCGCTCGATCGAAGATCGATCCGTCGACTTCTGCATTTATAATGGCGCTTGCTGAATATATCTTTAAGGATTTTACAACCTCTCGAATAGCTGACCAGCTCTTGTCAGATCATGATGATGGTTTTCGGCTTTCATCGAGGTGCTCGTCCGGCAGATCCGGGACACAATCACAGTAGTTCTCCCTGCGCTACCTTAGCCGATATAACGGAACGTAAGGTACCAAAACAAGGGAGCCGGGCAAACCAACCAATGACCCAAGACATGATTCGGAGCTGATGCGTATAGTGCTATAAGTTCGGGGTGCCGGACGACCGAGAAGGTGGTCGGACTTGATTGCCGTATTATGAAGCCCCTGGCATAATCGGGTGTAACACGAGGTGTCGATGAAGAGAGACGGCCGGTAAGTGTTATTTAAGTCTACACATTGTAGTAAACTGATATGTCGATGCATATGAGTATGATGTATGATTATGAAAAGAGGTGTTTGTTGGCGGAACCTGTGATGGCCGGACTGGAGGGAGTTATCAGTGGATCAAGAGTGAATCTGAACTGCCTTCTTTTAGGGGGGTGGGGGGCTCGTTGAGTGTCTCCGCCGATTCAAGGCCACCAATCCTGTTCTCGTCAAAGTTAGTTTGTAAGGCAACACGGAGGTAGCCGAGGCCCTCTTGTGGTTGGTCCTAGGCTCCCCGATCGGGACTCGGTAAACCCAGCCGGTATACCGTTGGGTAGCACGGACTCCTCAATTGGTGTCTGGATAGTTGGCTGTCATATCAAAATTTTGATAGGCGTGCGAGAATCGCCATCTGCAGCAATGATGATTTCCTACCGAGGGCGGGCTCGCCGCAGGATTGTATCACATGGTGTTGGCCTGAGTGATTGACCATGTGGAACGTGGTTCTTCCTGTTAGCATACGGTAAATTACCGCATGGTGGGAAGGTGCCGAAGATTTATTCTTTGGCGAAGTATTTTTTGGTAATCCGAAGACAACCGTTTAGAATGATGGGCCAAAAAAACTTGGCCTTTGCCCCTTGCATCTTTTAGGAGATGTTGTTTGTGGTTTGACACCTGCGGGGGTTTTATGTGTTATGGGGCCCCCGGTTTGCTATGTCCGGAGGTACTGCAATTGAGTTGTTGTTGTTAATGCGGTCGGGGGCGATCGGCCGTACTTTTATGCTATGGGGGGGTTCTTGACCAGATGCCTCCCTTCATTGTTTCCGGCACGCGACCAGCCGCTTTGTTTTGAGGATCCGGCATTCTCTATTGGTATGTGTTGCCGTCCTTCTAGGAGTACCATGGATTTCACATGGTTGATCGAGTGTGTGGCTCGGGCCGGACAGGTCTGAGCTGTTCTTTTTCCGCTGACCGGACTGGGGGTTGCAGGAATTAGCACCAGCCTTCCTGCTTTGTCGCTTATGACCATTGCGCCGAGGCTTGAGGATGCTTCTTCTTTTGTCCTTCATGTTGTTTTGGACCGTAGTGGTGTGTTGACATCGGGGCATGTGCCTTGAGTTCTCCTGCTTAGGTTGGGGTGGCCGGTTGTGCCTTGTGTGCCCTTTGTCGGGGCGGTCGGGTCCAGATTTTCAAAGGGCTGTGACCTTGGTCCATCCGCCCACCAAATAATCTTGGTCAGCTTTAAGCTGCTGTTGCTTCCTTTGCGGTGCTCTTTGTCGGGCTATGAGCCGTCGCTCAAAGCGAGCTTGTTCCATCTGGATCTTCAGCACGCCGATTCATCATTGCCGAGGCTTGCCTCGCCCTCGGAGGGGGGCGAGAAGTTGTCCCTCTCCAAGTATCCCACAAGGCCAGTCCGCCTTCCCGAAGGCAAGTCGACTAGGTTATATTCATCTTCGGCGCCATCCGGATTGTTTTCGACTTCGGCCGGTATTCTCGTGGCGGGAGCTTGAGGCGCCGACGCCGCCCATGCTTTGCTCTTCCCCTGGGGATTATCCTCCACCGCCTCATCGCCATTGGTTTCTTCTGAGTGTCCGCCATGTATATATCATGGGATAGGCGGCTATCCACCGCCTAAAGGAGCGGTGGCTCTGTGATTCTCCTGCATCATCGTCCATACCATCGATGTCTTTGGAGTCAAAGTCAATCACGTCGGTTAAATCATCGATCGTGGCAATGAAGTGGGTGGTGGGTGGGCAAAGAATTCCTTCATCACCTGCTTCCCACTCAAGCCGGACATAGTTCAGCCAAGAGCCTCCGGACAAAGAGAGAGACTTTAATGAGTTCAGCATGTCGCTGAAGGGCGAGTGCTGGAAGATATCCGTAGCGGTGGACTCCATTACCGGAGCCCAACCTGGCCCAACTGAATCGGGAGTGCGCGGACCGGAACCAGCGTTCGGATACGAATCCGGGGGTCCGGATTCACAGGCCACCATCGGGGTAAGGCCCGTGTTCGGCTCTACCGCCGATGAGCGCGCGACCTGCGGGGCGGGGTCCAGCCCCCCGTCTTTGGGCAACACAGCCTACTCCGAATTTAAGTCCGAGGCCACTGTGGGGGTGAAACCTGGTCGGAGTAAATGACCACGGGTAGCCTAGCCGGCTCCTCCCGGCTCTTCAGAAAAATTACAGGCCGATCGAGCCTTCAAGCATCCAAGGCATGGGGCCGCCTTCCCTTGGCTGGCTACCTCCCAAGCCGGCTACCAAGAGGTGGCCCGACCCTAAACCCGCGGGAGGAAAGCCGTTAGAGGGCCGACTCCTAGAAGCCGGCCACGAGAAGGCCGACTCCAAGAAGCTGGCCACGAGAGGGCCGACTCCGAGAACTCGGCCCCCTAGCAGGCGACCAAGATCGTACCCTCAAACTCTGCACCCACATGACGGCGATGAGACGGGGCGTGGCTACAGGAAAGCCTGCCACCCCCGAATCCCAGAGTATGCATGGTCACAGTGCGCTGTACGGGGCGGCCATCACCCGTCCGGCGCGGCACTGTTGCCATGTTGACCATGACGTCACCCACGATGGGCTGTCAGAACAGCCCACAGGCGGCGGGCCCCTTCAGATAGAGAGACGCCCGAAGGCGGCCCAGACTCCCCTAGCCGGCCTGAGGCAAGGCTGACTCCCCACGGTCGGCTAGCTCCCTCCCTCGAAGGAGGCGCCTCATTAAGGAGACAAGACGAGGTAAGGCTACAGGATTGCTGGCCAGCGGCAGATCAGAGCCATGCTTACTCTGGTCAAGCCCTCATCATCGAGTGTGGCACAAGAATCTGCCCTCACAAGGCCCCCGAGCGGTGGGACCAGCTTGTCGACCAGAAAGCCGGTATGGCGGGACTCCACCAAATGGCGGGCTCCCAGCAGCCGGCGGAGAAGTCGGCGAACATAGACACTGACAGCTAGGGCCCGCGCCCAGCCGGATTACCATTGTACCCCTGGGGAGTAGGCCTATATAAACCCCCCAGGGCACCCATACAAAGGGTTGATCTCTTAGAGTTTTAGACACCACATAGAGAGAAGGGGAGAGCTAGCCGTGCCCTTCTTCTTCCTCTCACCGAAACAGCTCAAGGAGCCTCTTTTAGCTACTTATTCACCTAGTGATCATGCGGAGACCCCGCAGAGCAGCAGTAGGGGTGTTATCTCCATGGAGAGCCCCGAAGCTGGGTAAGATTCGCTGGCGTGCATGTCTTCGCCTCATCCCGCTTCTGAGCACCGGCGACGCCTTATTGGCTCCCACAATGATAAGCCACCCTGGCATATGTCGCACGCACCACCCGACATTTGGCGCCCACCATGGGGCCAGTGCACCGCCATCCGGAGACCTGCTTCGGACGGAACACTCTTCCTTCCCAGCGAAGCGAGCTAGCCCCTAAGACGCCTGATGGCGCTTGCTTTGACAAGCAGCAGAAGCGTCGCCGACGTCAAGCGGCGAGCTGCCTCACCGATCTCCTTGGCGAGGCTCGTGATCTCCGGCTAAGCCCGCGATCCGACGTGGCCACACAGTGCTGCCTCGAGCCACCTCGTCGGCCTCCTCGACCAACTCCACGCCTCCAGCGATCCCGCTGTGGATTTGGAGTCGATTATTCCACCGACCCGATGCTTGTCGACTCCGACACGGCATCGCTCGACGCTTTCCCCACCAATGTTGTGATCTTCAACTACCCGCTCCCTCGAGCCGACAGCTGTGGCAGCGCCATCACCGAGGTGCTAGTCATCAGCCACGACGCCTCCTCTGGCGAGAACGCCCACGACGCCCTGCAAGCGGCACTGCACGACCTGTCCGTCCCTCTCCCGGCCGATGCCGACGCCGAGACACTGGATGCACGCCGCCTCGTCCTCATCACGGAGGGCCAGAAGATAGCTTCCATGAGACGCCTCACTGAGGCTCACCACCTTGAATTCGACCGCGCCGCCTTTGGCACGCCGCCCCCTGACGGGCCGAGCCGAGTCGGCGTCGTCAAGAAACGTGGCGCAGCCATCGCCGACATGCTGGGAGTGGACCGCACAGTCTACGCCACGCCCCTTGAGAACCTACCCACCGCCCAGGCGGCCGTAGACGAGCTGAATGGACTAGGGGCTGACGAGCTCCCCTACATGACCAGACGCATCCAGTAGCTGATCGACGCGGCCGCAGAACAGCATGAAGCCGGCATCCGCGCCCAAAGCCCTCCCCCACGCCGAGAGCATGGCGCGATGTCACGCACGCCGACTGCGGGCAACACCCGCGCCAGGCTAGAAAAGGAGCCGGCTGTCAGCCGCAGCCGGACTCGAATCTCCATCGAGCGCGACGCAGAAGGCCGCCCTCGAGCCGTGGAGCGACGAGGCAACCCGCCTCCTCCTCCGCCTTGCGGGGAGAGATATCCCACCCCGCCGCCTGTCACGCATCCGACTCTCAGCGGCCGACTAGGTCACCGCGAAGGAGTCGACGAAGAAGATGATGTCATTAGAAGAAGAAGATGATGTCGGCCCGCCTTGCTTTGGCCCCCGCATCCGCGACGAGCCCTTCCCCAAAGGATTCTCGCTCCCAAGAGACACGCCCAAGTACAACGGCTCCGTGAAGCCGAAAGATTGGTTGATCGACTACTCCACCGCTGTTAGCATAGCAAACGCACAGCGCAGTTGCCGCCGGAAGTATGTCCCCTCATGCTCCAAGGCACGGCGGCAGCACTGCCCAACAGCCTCAAGCCTTATAGCATCAACACTGGCTAGACTTCACGAAGCCTTCATCCGCAACTTCACGGCAAGACCTACCAGCGGGCTCCCAAGCCCCGACAGCCTCTCTTGTGCGCTCAAGGGCCCATGTAATCAACTCGCGACTACCTCACGCTATGGGCCGAGCTCCTTAATTCCTGCGAGGGGTGCACGAGGTTCAAGCCATAGAATACTTTCATCACGGGTGCCGAGAGGGCACCCTCCTCAAGCACAAGCTCCTGCAAGGACGAGCCGACTACCTCGACGAGCTGCTGGTCATAGCAGACATAAGCACGCCACCGCCGACTCTCAATGAAGACCGAGCTCCAGTAGACGCCCGAAGGTACTCAATCCGCTCCCAAGACGCCGGTGGGACTCCAACTGACGCCTGATTTAGAACGACAACAAGTGCAAGGGCCCCATGCCGCCTTCCACCAAATACATGTGGCCACAATCGAAGATGAACAGCCCAAAGGGTGGCCCGCTACCAAGAAGCCGAGATGGCAGTCGGCTTGGCAACTGGCCGCTTTTCCACGAAAGCAAGCCCTCGACGCCCCTTGCAAGTTCCATAGCGGCGCGAAGCCGTCCAACCATACGACCCGGAAATGCCACTGGCTCACGCAAATCTCCAAGGGCGAAGGACTGATGCTGCCTCCGCCTGCTGGTCAACCACCTCCGGCTCCTCAACAGCCGGCCGCTCGACCAGCAGTCGGAGCCGTTCAAGATGAGTTCCCTGACGAGCATGCCGCCTATGTCGTCTTTACAAGCCAGCCCAAAGACCGGCGCAGCCAGCGCCGACAGCCCCAAGAAGTCAATGCGGTCGCCTCCAACACCCCCGAGTACATGCATTGGTCAGAAAGGCCTATCAGCTAGAGCCGGGCCGATCACCCAGAGGTGATTCCGTCTCCGGGCTCTTATGCATTGGTTTTGGAGGCCACCCTAGCAGCTGACAGGCGTGCTTCCCATTTCTCCCGCGTGCTGATAGACGGCGGGAGCAGCATCAACATCCTGTACCGTGACACCATGGAGAAGCTAAACATCAAGACCAAGCAGCTCATGCCAAGCCGGACCGTGTTCCATGGCATCATACCCGGCCTGTCCTGCTCACCAATCGGCAAGATCAAGACAGATGTTCTCTGTGGGGACAAGGATCATTTTTGCCGAGAAGCAATATGGTTTGAGGTGGTGGACCTTGAGAGCCCTTATCATGCACTACTTGGCCGACCTGCTCTGGCCAAGTTCATGGATGTGCCCCACTACGCCTACCTCAAGATGAAGATGCCGAGTACCAAGGGCATCATCACCATAGCCGGCGATTACAAGAAATCCTCTGAATGCGCAGCTGCTAGCAGCCAGCTGGCCGAGTCCCTCGTGATTGCCGAAGAGAAGAAGATGCTGGATCGGGTCGTGGCCATGGCCGGCAAGCAGTCGGCCCTGTCCCCCGACCCCAAGGAGTGTGATGCCCAATGTTCTTTCCAGCCGGCCAAAGAAACGAAGAAGATCCCTCTGGACTCGGAGCACCCAGAAAGGTTTGCCGTCATTGGGGAAAACCTAGACAGCAAATAGGAAGGCGAGCTCGTCGATTTCCTCCGTGAGAATTGGGACATCTTCGCATGGTCCCACAAAGACATGCTGGGTGTCCCGAAGGAATTCACCGAGCACAAGCTACACGTCCGAGCAGATGCAAAGCCAGTTAAGCAGCCCCTCCGCCGACTATCAGAGGAGAAAAGAAGGATTGTAGGAGAAGAGATAGCCCGGCTTCTAGCAGCCGGCTTCATAATGGAGGTGTTCTTTCCGGAATGGCTCGCCAACCCGGTCCTCGTGCTGAATAAGAATAACAAGTGGCGCATGTGTATAGACTACACTAGCCTCAACAAAGCCTGCCCCAAAGATCCTTTTGCCCTGCCAAGGATTGATCAAGTGATAGACTCCACGGCGGGATGCGAGCTGTTGAGTTTCTTCGATGCTTTCTCAGGCTACCGCCAGATAAAGTTGGATCCAGCTGGCCGCCTAAAGACCGCCTTCATCACACCATTCGGAGCTTTCTGCTACCTGACTATGACATTCGGCTTGAGAAATGTCGGTGCCACTTTTCAGCGTTGCATGCAGAAATGCCTCCTCAAGCAACTCGGCAGAAATGCCCACGTCTATGTAGACGATATTGTGGTAAAGACGGAGAAGCACGGCACCTTGCTGGAAGACCTCAAGGAGACGTTTGAGAACCTGCGCCGGTTTCAGATCAAGCTCAACCCCGAGAAATGCGTGTTCGGATTACCAGCCGGCCAGCTTCTAGGCTTCCTGGTCTCCGAACGCAGCATCGAATGCAACCCAGTAAAGATCAAGGCCATTGAGAGAATGGAGATTCCCACCAAGTTGTGAGACGCCCAAGCTTACCGGTGCGGCCTCCTGAACTGGCTTTATCACCGGCTTGAGAGAAAGCTCTCTCCCACCGACTCATGAAGAAGACCACTCACTCGAGTGGAACCACCTGCCACCAAGCTTTCCACGAAGTTGAAGAAGATGCTGCCACGCTACCGCCTTGGCAGCGCCGACCGAGAAAGAGCCCATGCTCCTTTACATTGCCGCTACCAGCCGGGTGGTCGCACTGCTATCGTGGTTCAACGCCCGAAGAAGGCCGAGCTCAGCTAGTCCAGAGGCCGTGTATTATTTAGTGAAGTGTTGTCCACCTCGAAGCAGAACTACCCGCACTACCGTAAGATGTGCTATGGTGTGTACTTCACGCCAAGAAGCTCAAGCCCTACTTTCAAGAGCACCCCATCACGGTTGCGGTGCACCGCCCCGCCACCGAGATCATAGGCAGCCGGGATGCATCCGTCGGTGGCAAATGGGCCATTGAGCTGGCCCTTACACGATCTTCTAACAGCCAGCACCACCATGAAGTCCCAAGCATTGGCCGACTTTCTCGCCGACCGGGCTAAGACCCAAGACCACCGCCGCCCCTAACTCCACTCATTGGCGGATGCACTTCGACGGGTCCAAGATGCTGCTGGCTTGGGAGCCGGCATCATCCTCACTCTCCCAAAGGAGACAAGCTCAGATACACGTTGCAAATTCATTTTGCCGCCTCCAACAATGTGGCCGAGTACGAGGCGCTCATACACAGGCTCCGGCTAGCCAAAGAACTCGGCATCCACCGGATCCTGTGCTATGGCGACTCAGATCTGGTGGTTCAACAATCATCTGGTGACTGGGACGCCAAGGACGCAAATATGGCAGGCTACCGCTTCCTTTTTCAGCAAATTAGTGGGTACTTTGAAGGATGCGAGTTCCTCCACGTGCCACGAGCCGACAACGAGCAAGCAGATGCTCTGGCACGAATAGGCTCCACTCGACAAGCTATACCAACCGGCGTCTCTCTCCAACACCTCCTAAAGCCGTTTATCGTCAGCTCCGATTCCGACTCCATCTTCAGATCGCTTAACCTCGACGCAATGGATCCGTTGGGGAACCGAGCAGGCGGCTCGGGGACTTCAACAGGCGGCTCGGGGACTACCATAGTCGCACCCGGCCCGGGGACTCCACAGCCCGGCCCGGGGACTGCATCGACACAACAGGCGGTGGCCGACTCCAGCTCTTCACCACCCAGCCCACCCGCCCTGGTCGTAGTAGCCATGTTGGCAATAGAAGAAGTCACAGCTCAATCATGGGCCCAGCCCATCCTCAACTTCCTGGTAAACAGAGAGCTGCCGACTGACGAGATCTCGGCAAGGCAAGTCCAACGCCGAGCCGGAGCATACACAATAGTTAACCGAGAGCTTGTTAGGCGCAGCGTCACTGGAGTCTTCCAGCGCTTTGTCGAGCCAGAGAAAGGCGTAGCAATCCTTAAGGACATTCACCAAGGCGAATGCGGACACCATGCAGCCTCAAGATCACTCGTCGCCAAACCTTTCCGCCATGGTTTCTTCTGGCCGACTGCTTTGGACGACGCCAAGGAATTAGTCAACATCGCAAAGGGTGCCAAGTCTTCGCCCAGCAGCATTTGCTGGCCAGACTCAAGACCATCCCCTCACCGCCCTTTGCCGTTCTGGGTCCGGACATGGTGGGCCCATTCAAGACAAAGACGTGGTGGCATGACACATCTTCTCGCCGCCTGTGGATAAATTTACCAAGTGGATTGAAGCGAAGCCAATCAAGAAACTGAATGGGCCGACTGCTGTAACAATCATTGCGGATATCACAACCCGTACGACGTACACACAAAGATCATCACCAACAATGGCACGAATTTTGCCAAGGGAGCACCGCACGCTTCGCGCCGACACGTGGCATCCGATCGACTTAGCGCCCGCTGCCCACCCGTAGTCAAACGGCCAAGTTGAGCGAGCAAACGACCTCATCCTCTCTGGCATCAAGCCCCGACTGGTCGTACCATTAGAGCGTTCGTCCGACTGTTGGCTCGACGAGCTGCCGGCCGTCCTCTGGAGTCTGCGCACTACCCCGAACAAATCAATCGGCTTCACTCCTTTCTTCCTTGTATATGGTGCCGAGGCCGTCATCCCAACTGACATCAAGTTCGACTCACCTCGGGTCACCATGTACACGGAGGCGGAGGCCAAGGAAGCACGAGAAGACAGTGTCGACCTGCTGGAAGAAAGCCGGCTGTTAGCCCTCAGCCGGTCCGCCATCTACTAGCAGGGTTTGCATCGCTACCATAGCCGGAAGGTCAAGCCAAGATCCTTCCAAGAGGGTGACCTTGTGCTCCGACTGATCCAGCGAACAGCCGGCCAGCACAAGCTCTCGGCCCCTTGGGAAGGCCCCTTTGTCATCAGCAGAGCATTAGGCAACGACTCCTATTACCTGATTGACGCACAGAAGCCGAAGGCGCGCAAAAGAGATGATTCCGGCAAGGAGTCGGAACGACCATGGAACGCCAATCTCGGCCGAAGATTTTACAGCTAAAAAGCAAGATGTACCACGCTACCTTTTGTACTAGTACGAGACAACGGGCCCCCGAGGAACACTCGGGACTACCCTCTTTATCTATGAATGATGAGTATCATGCCTATGATTATGTTACTACATTTATTTTTCTCGTCTCGCACTGGTTCGACGGCCCGGCCCGGGACTTGCCGCTTTAAGTTATATCCAAGTTCCACCTCCAATGACAAGTAGTGTGCTTAAGACCAAGCCCTCTTGTCGAAAAGCCGCAGCCTCAAGAATCGGCTGTCCGGCCGGGCAAGAGTCAAAGGCGTGAAAGGATGCCCACATGAAAAACGCAAGGACTAAACGAACTTATATAATGAAAGCCGCTTCACCCTTCGCCGACCGGGTTGCCAAAGCCGTTGGTCGGCTTCCCATTCACCTCGCTACAATCTAAGAAAGCTCGAGTACTTGCCTTCCCAAAGCGGCCAAGTCCTCCCCCAGCCACAGACTGCAGAGCAGCTGTCCGGCTGGGAAGGTGGCGACCAGGGGAAGGCGGCAAAGGAAACAGCCGAAAGGATGAAAAGCAAACATGAATGGAAGCCAAGCACATGCATAATTATATTTACACAAAAGACCTTCGAAAGGCCAGCATTCAACATAGTTTGAATACACCCCCAGTGGGTGGAACTGCACAAATTTAATAAAAGTTGTTCAAAGAGTAACAAGCAGGAAAACGAAGACGGCAGATTAGGCCAAGGGAACAACAGGCGAAGTCTGGGCAGGTTGGTGGAGACAAAGCAGGTTACCGGAGGAGTGGCCGGCGGTGAGTCTCGGCCTGGTCATCACCTTCTGGCAGACGGTGCGCTATAAGACGCCTCGCTGCTAGAGGCACGGTCAGCCGAGGCTGGCTGGTCGCCGCCATCCGCACGACGCCTTCGCCATCCTCCCCTCGCCCTTCTTTGCCCTCGTCGCTGGAAGCGATCTCCTCCGCCGAAGTCTTCACCTCCCGCCGGGTCCAGCCCGAACCATTCCTCCGGCTGAGCGATGCCGTCATCGTTCACCTCAGGGGCAAAGACGCTGGTGTTGGTGTACTCGACGATCACCGAAGCACGCTAGATGTGTAACGCCCCGGATTCGATGCACCAGGTGTCTGCCAGTTATTCGCCGTCTTTGCCACGTCATGTGCTTGCGTGTTGCACTTTGCCATGTCATCATCTGCATTTTATATCATGTCGTCATGTGCATCGCATTTGCATACGTGTTCGTCTCATGCATCCGAGCATTTTCCCGTTGTCCGCTTTTGCAATCCGCACTCCTATGTCTCCGGCGCCCTTTTACCTCTTTTTCGTGTGCGGGTGTTAAACTTTCTCGGAATGGTTCGAGGTTTGTCAAGCTGCCTTGGTATAGCACCGTAGACCGCTCGTCAAGTTTTGTGCCATTTCGAGGTCGTTTATACTCCAACGGTTAACCGGTAACCGTGAAGCCTCCTTCTCTTTGCAGCCCAACACCCCTTCAAAGTGGCCCAAAACCCAAAAACTCCCTCCATGCTCTCGGTTGTTCGATCACGATCAGTGGCACAAACCGCTCCTCATTTGGACTCTCCTAGCTCCCTCTACCTATAAATATGCCTCTCCCGAAATTCGGATCACTTCCCCTAACCGTAGCTTTTTCTCCTCGCCCACACGGACACGTCCCACCACCGGACATGTCCAGCCACCGCCGACCAATCGCCTCCGCCCACGTGGCGACGCCACCGCCCACCGCCTCTCCTCTCCACGCTTCTCCGCCTCTGGTCAGCGTCGCTGCCGGCGCGCCTTTCAACCGCCACGCCCGCCACCCGCCAGCGGCCATGCCTGGCTGCCACACACTGCTGCCAGCTGTGTTCGCCCGGCTGAGCCTCCAAGCGCTGACGCGAAGGCCAAACCACTTCGCCGGCTGCGCCCTACTGCCGGGCGACCTGGTCTTCACAGCGCCGCTTGGCCAAGGCCTGGCCGCCGAGCGCGCGGGGCCATTTCGCCTCTCTGCCGCCATCGGCCGGATCCGCGAGATCCGGTCCGATCCGGCCGTCTCGCCATCTCCTCCTCTCCCGCAGGTTTTCCGCGAGACGAACTCGCCGGCCAAGTCCGTCGGCAGATCCGAGATCCGCCAAGGTTGACCCCGCTTCATTCCTAAGTCCCGAGTTTTCGTGATTATGTTGCTCTGTTTGACATGCCATAACTCCATGATAGCTGCTCCGTTTCGCATGCGTGTAATATGTCAAATTGTTCGCCTCGACGAGTACATCATTTCATCTCATTGCATCATTTTCATTTGAGCTCATCTTGATGCCCGAAATGCTGTTAGAAGAGGGCTATGTGATGTTAGTTTCAGATTCTTATCAGAACATGCACTTTTGTCATTTTTGCCATGATTGATGTGTGCACCCTATGAACTTGAGTCCTACATGTGTTTTGTAATATGCCATGCCATCTTTACAGGGGTGTATGCCATGTATTTTTGTGATCTCTGTGGTGACTAGCACAAGCATGCAAACTAGGCTTCATGATGTTGCTGATTTCAGCCCCTCTTCTGCTGATATTTTTATGCCATGTAAACTTGATGCTACCGAGAGATCCATGCTTATTTTGAGATACTTCAGTAAGGATGTTTTGAACATATGGTTATTCTATATCCATCCATGCCCTTGTTTGCAATTATGGAGTAGTCTAGCTTGAGTCAATCGATCTCTACTTTTGCTATAAAATGTTTCCTAGCAGGTTGTTTACATGTTATTCAATTTTGCCAAGGTTGTTGTAGTTGATCCGTGTATGCTATGATGTTGTTCTTTCCATGTATAGCTTCTATGCCATGTCTTCTTACTGTTGGTTGCCTTGCCATGCCATGTATTGCTCTGTGGTGAGTGGTTTAAGCTCACCAACATGCCTACTTATTGTTGTTCCTGCCATGTTTGAATCTGTAATATAACTTGCCATGTTTACATGGGTGCCATCATATTTTCTCGATCCTTTTGGCTCATGGTCAGTAAGGGACTTTGTTCTATGCATTTAGTAGATTCATGCCATGCCTTTTTTGCCATGATAAGTTCCTGTAACATGTTGTTTGATAGCTCTAAACATTGCAACCTGATGTTATTTCGCTAAAGTCCTAAACTGTTATTATTTGCAATCTTGCCATGTCATTTTGAGCATGTTCTAGTGATTTCGGAGATAGCTCAGTGTTCATGTTTTGTCATGCTTTACCTGTACATCATGCCCATGCCTTTTGTTTTCATGTTGAGGTGCTGTAGCATGTTGTTTTGATGCTTGCAATATGCCTAGTTGCTGTTTTGGACAGATTGTTGTCATGTCTTGTATAGGGTGTATGTGTTGAACCGCTGTCTGCTTTTGAGTGTGCTCTATATGAAACTTGCTTGATTTTGCATGTAGTTTCATATTATCATGTTGCATCCTTGTTTTGAGGTGTTTGCTTGATGTTTGTATGCATTTTGCATCAATGCCATGCTTATCTTGTTTTGCTCATATCTTCTAGGCCGAGTCTCAATTTAATGAACTTTATATGTAACTTGACTAGAATTTCGTGTAGATCATCGTGGTGCATCTTAACTTGCTGTTTAACAACTTGAACATAAGGTTTATTCAGATCTGGACCAATTTCGAAATTTGCATATGAGGACTTACGGAATTGTTCTATGTTGTTCCGGCCTCATTTAAACTTGCTTTGATGTGTTGCTTTTGTTTGCATCATCTCTTGCCATGAGTAGCTTCATGTAGCTTTGTCATGCATCATGCTTGTTGTGCATCATGTCTTGTTCATGTGTGGTGTGTTTACTATGTTGTGTGCTTCTTCTTGTTAGTTCCTGTTTCATTGCGATCGTGAGGATTCGCTCGCTCACGCTTGGTTCGGCTTCATCCGCTCATCTTCTTCATGGACTCGTTCTTCTTCCTAGCGGGATTTCAGGCAAGATGACCGCCACCCGGATCTCACTACTATCATTGCTATGCTAGTTGTTTCGTTCTATCGCTATGATGCGCTACCTATCACTTGTTCCTCAAGCCTCCCAAATTGCCATGTCGCCTCTAACCTTTTGCACCCTTCCTAGCAAACCGTTGTTTGGCTATGTTACCGCTTTGCTCAGCCCCTCTTATAGCGTTGTTAGTTGCAGAAGATGAAGTTTGTTCCTTGTTGAACATGGAGATGTTGTTCCTTGTTGGAACATGTTTACTTGTTGGGATATCACAATATATCTTATTTAATTAATGCATCTATATACTTGGTAAAGGGTGGAAGGCTCGGCCTTATGCCTGGTGTTTTGTTCCACTCTTGCCGCCCTAGTTTCCGCTATATCGGTATTATGTTCCCGGATTTTGCGCCCCTAACGCGGTCGGGTGATTTATGGGACCCCTTGACAGTTCGCTTTGAATAAGACTCCTCCAAAGAAGGCCCAACATTGGTTTTACCATTTGCCTCACCACCACCTTTTCCCTTGGGAGTAATTAACCCAAGGGTCATCTTTATTTAGCCCCCGGCCAATGCTTGTCTAAGTGTTGGTCCAAACTAGAGCCCTTTGCGCGCCACCTTGGGGAAACTTGAGGGCTGGTTTTAGTTGTACGGACTGCTCATCCGGTGTGGGCTCGAGACGAGATACATGCAGCTACTATCGTGGTGTCAAGACGCTCGGAGGTTTTGCTGGTCTTGTTTTATTGCTGTCGAATGTCTTGTAGCCGGATTCGAGACTGATCGGTCTTCCCGGGAGAAGGAATATCCTTCGTTGATCGCGAGAGCTTATCATGGGCTGTTGGGACACCCCGCAGGTATAAACTTTCGAGAGCCGTGTCCGCGGTTATGTGGCAGATGGGAATTTGTTAATATCCGTTGTAGTAAACTTTAAGCAAACTCTTCTAAAATACACCAACCGTGGTGCTTAACCGTGAGTGTCTCTTTTCGGGTTGATCGAGAGGAGAACACGGTTTTGGGTTATGTCTCGACGTAAGTAGGAGTTCAGGATCACTTCTTGATCATTACTAGTTGACGACCGCTCCTTTGTTTCTCTTCTCGCCTCATTTGTGTATGTTAGCCACCATATATGCTTAGTCGCTGCAACCTCACCACTTTACCCCTTCCTTTCCCTTTGAGCTTTGCTAGTCTTGATACCCATGGTAATGGGATTGCTGAGTCCTCGTGGCTCACAGATTACTACACCACCAGTTGCAGGTACAGGTTGCGATGATCATGACGCGAGAGCGATGTTTGCTTGTTTGGAGTTCTTCTTCTCCTTCTTCTTCGATCAGGGGATAGGTTCCATGTCGGCAGCCTGGGCTAGCAGGGTGGATGTCGTTTGAGTTTCTGTTTTATGTTTCATCCGTAGTCGGATGTTGATCTTGTATATGATGTTGATGTATTCTTGTGGCAATTGTGCCTTATGTATGTATCCCCATCTATTATGTAATGTTGATGTAATGATATCCACCTTGCAAAAGCGTTTCAATATCTTGGGTCTATCCTTGGTGGGACCGTCGAGTTCCTTTTGGATAGGGTCGCATATTGGGCGTGACAAGTTGGTATCAGAGCCTCGACCCACCCTAGGAGCCCCCTTGATTGATCGTGTAGTTTGGCCGTTGTTGAGTCTAGAAGAAAACTGTTTTTCGGAGTTTAGTTATATCGGAGAGTAGGAATTCTTTTACTCCTCAGCCCTTCGTCGCCTCCGTGAGAAATCTTGACATAGGTGTTTTGAATTACCTCTTCCCCTTCAAATTTTTCTTTAGGTTCACGCAGTTGGTTTTCCGATCGTTGGTTCTCATCTCTTTTCATCCGGTGCATTTTCTCGTCAAGTCGACTCGACCCTCTTCATCTTTGCAAGTTCAATCCTCAGTTGTTTTTCTTTTCCCACCCGCCCACCCCTTTGCTTCTCGGAGTCGGAAACCGTAATCGAGTATCCATCCCACTCGCGCGAAGTCTTTGCTTCCTTTCCTTAATGATTTCAATCGTTGTTTTTCTCTTCAAGATATTCATCGTTTCCCCTTCCAAGTTGCCTTTGTTTTTCCCGCCCTCCCACCCTTCTTATTCCCGGAGCCTGAGTCTTTTTCGACCATCAATTTCATTCGTGGAGTCTCTTCGCCTTCCCTCTTTCAACTGGTGAATTCTCGCCTCTTCGGACATTCTTCATCTCTTTTTCTTCTCGGTGGATTCAATTCAATTTCGGTAGTGATTATATTCTTTCCTCAGCTCAAATATTTCCCTTTGCTCGCTCGCCTCGCCAGTTTATCATTCCAGAGTTCGAGGACATCTCAAGATTCATCTGTGTTCAATTAATTCGAGGTTGTCACCTCATTCAAATATTTCAATTGTTCGGTGCATCATCTATCTGCTCAACATCCCTTTCCAACGGTGTTTTCTTTTAGTGGGCCCTAACCCACGTGTCTTTTCCTCAGATCTTACCCGACTCTTCTATTTCCCGGAGCTATTCTCAATTCTTTCCAAGTGTGACGAAGAATGGATCCCATCACCGATGCTTTTTCAAGATCGATTTCAAATCATTTCATTGTTGGCTCAACCTCTTCGCTTTTCATTTCCGAGTATCTTAACAATTTTGGTGGAGTTTTCGTCGCCATTTGAAGACCAAGAAGAGTTCCTTCTAAATCTTGGCCGTTTCCAAGATTCATGGTTCTAGCTTTATTATCCTCTCAATTATTTCAGTTTGTGCTTATTCTTTTCATCCATCCGGAGTATTTCAGAGTTGTTTTTGCCGCCTCGATCATCCAGAGGCCATCTTTTCGAATATTGCTTCGCTCCAAGTTTTCAGATTCATTCCCCATTATTCTATATCCGTGCCTTCACGCTCGCCTCAATATTCTTCCGTTCTGCTGCTCAAGCATTCGTTAATCAGTTCATGATCTCTTTCTTCTTTTGCATCTAAATCCTCTAGCTTATTTGTTCTTCTAATTCTTCCCGTGATTCAGTCTTTTCATCAGTCATTTTTGAATTCTAACTGTGGTTCGCTCAAGATCCTTTTCCTTGATTATCATTTTAATCCATTCATTCTTTCGAATTCCACCGGTGGTTCATGAAGACTTTCTCAAGTTTTGTGCTATGTTTCCCCTTAATCCTTCTTCAACGAGGATAAGTAGTATGCAAATCCATTGTTTGTCATCAATTTAATTTGATGAAGGATAAGCATACAATAAATCTTATTCTTATTTCATCAAAGTGATTAATCTTTTCTTGGAGTTTGTTCTTGAGGAATAAATTTACTTCCAAGTGTTTTCATCTTTTGTTTTCCGGAGTTCAAATTTCCTCGCCATTTCATTGGAACCCCATCTAAATCATCGCAAGCTTTAATCTTATTCTTTCATCCTTTATTCTATCTCATCATCTTTTTGTTACCGGAGTTCTTCATGGTGGTTCTTCATGATTTAATTTTTCTTCAAGAGTTCATCAAGATTTTTTTGGTGGAGTTCAAGTATCTTTTCTTCTCGCCTCAAAGTGCAATTAATTATCCGTATTCTTTTGAAGTGGAGTTTTGCATCTCTTCGCTCTTCTCAGCTATTCAATCTTTTTCCGCTTGTGGTCGGTTATCACCTTATAATTTTGAGATGTTTTCCATAAGTCCACAACAATCTTATTCTTTCGTTGTTGATTTTCTCAACAACTTCAGTTCAAACCTCCTTCTAAATTCTTTTCATTCCATTCTTCAATTCTTCCGGAGGCTTTTTATGTTGTTTATCTCACAAGTGTCATCCCATCTTGTGAAGCTCGTGTTCTATCCTCCATGTTTCAGCCAGAGTGCTGCCTAAATCCTCGCAGTCTTATTCATTTCTTATCTCGCTCAACCGGAGTTGTTTCGAGTCTATCGTGTTTCCATGAGCTTTTGATTCTCGCCATTCTCGCTGCTCCTCTCTTTTCTCGAGTGCTCTCGATTCTTTGCTTCTTCTCTTGAGTTCTTGTTTCACCTCATCCTTTTTCTCTTCCGTTCGTCCAAAGATCTCGGACGAGATCTCTTGTTAGTGGAGGAGTGTTGTAACGCCTGGATTCGATGCGCCTGTGTGTCCGCCGATTATTCGCATTGCCTTTGCCATGTCATGTGCTTGCGTGTTGCACTTTTCCATGTCATCATCTGCATTTTATATCATGTCATCATGTGCATCGCATTTGCATACGTGTTCGCCTCATGCATCCGAGCATTTTCCCGTTGTCCGCTTTTGCAATCCGCACTCCTATGTCTCCGGCGCCTCTTTTACCTCTTTTTCGTATGCGGGTGTTAAACTTTCTCGAATGGCCCGAGGTTTGCCAAGCTGCCTTGGTATAGCAACGGTAGACTGCCTATCAAGTTTCGTGCCATTTGGAGGTCGTTTATACTCCAACTGTTAACCGGTAACCGTAAAGCCTCCTTCTTTGCAGCCCAACACCCCTTCAAAGTGGCCCAAAACCCAGCAAACTCCTCCATGCTCTCACTCGCTCGATCACGATCAAGGTGGGTCAAAACCGCCTCATTTGGACTCTCCTAGCTCCTCTACCTATAAATATGCCTCTCCCCGAAATCTGGATCATTTCCCTAACCCTAGCTTTTTCCCCTCCGCGCGCGCCCGAACCGTCCGCCCTGGCGGACATATCAACCGCCGCCCCGACCGTCGCCTCCCGCCACGTGGCGGCCGCGCCGCCCAGCGCCCGCCACTTACCTCTCCGCCGCGCCAGCGCGCCCAGCCGCGCCCGCTTGCGCGCCCTCGCGGCGCCCGGCTTCCCGCCGCCGCCGCCCGGACCCGCTGCAGCGCCCGCGCTTGCCGCCGCCCCTGCGCCCGGCCGCCCG